>APFE031668617.1:12359-44603 GCA_000404065.3 Pinus taeda
AAACATATCACATCCGGTTAGCTCAAAACACAACCATCATAAATTGAAATCATAGATCACACTTAACCATCATAAATCAGATTCATAAATCACATGTAATCATCACGAGTCAGAATCTTAGATCACATGCATAATAAAACTGAGAGAAAATACTAATACTTATCCTTTAATCAATCCTTAGCTTCTCCATTTATCTTTTTTTCCTTTCCATACACACCGGATTGGTTGCCACACCCAACAAACACCCAGTGCCTTCTGTTTAGCCACATACAAATACACATAGTGTGCATCACACACATACAACCACACACGACGTACAACACCATACAATACATCCACCTACACCTGAAATAAAACACATACACTTACACTTGACATACAACACAACACATACACCTTCATCCAGTGTATGCCACAACATATACACCTACACCCAAATTACAACACAACATAATACATACAACTAAATCTGGTGTACAACACAATCCATACACCTACACCCAGTGTACAACACAACCCATACACCTACACCCGATGTACAACACAATACATATACGTACATTGATTACAACACAACGAATACACATGTCAAGATACCATGACTACGCAATGCACACACACAAAACAACATGTACAACATGCACACAATACCACATGTACACAGTACCACTTGTACAAAGCACCACCCGAACAACGTGTGCACAACACCACATGTACACAACACCACCTGCACAATGTGTACACAACACCATGTAAAACATGTACATGACACCACATGCACACATCACCACATGTACAATCATACACACAACACAAAATGTACATAGCGCCATATGTACAACATGCACACCACACCATATGTACACAACACCGCATATGAAACATGCACAAAGCACCATATGTGCACAACACTGCATATCCAACATGTGCACAACACCATATGTACATAACACAACATATCCCACGTGTGCACAACACCATCTCTACACAACACTTCATAACCAACATGTACACAACACCATCTATACAAAGCATTGCATAAACAACATGTACACAACACCATTTGTACATAGCACTACATAAAAAAACATGTACACAACACCATATATACACAACACCGCATGCACACAACATCACAAATGCAACATGTACAAGATATATACAACAATAGTACGACACATCCAAAGACCACACACTGACTCTACCAAGCAACCTTGCTTCTAGTGTCTTTCCACTATTCACGCATGTTACAACATGTCATTGATCACCCTGCCTCCATTCCGTTGATGTATCCCTCAACATTATCTGTCCATAAAATAAACATAGACATAGTATAATCTCATAATATCAATTCACATCCACATGATACTAACCTCATAATTTTATCAGGGCTTCTCTTCCCACTTGATTCCTCATAAGACCAGGAACCTCTTCATTCCATCCACCTGCATAAGTAATCATTCCTCCACAAGAATGATCTCTGACATCCTTGTGAGACAATGACATACATACATACATACATACATATAAAGGAAGTTCTCTTAATCTAAACCTTACGATATCTTGTAATTATGTTGTGATTATGATTATGGTGATGTCTATATATGCTTACATATATGTGTGTGTGTGTCATTATCTGAACAACATCATGATTTCTTTATGCTAATGATTATAACGATGACCACCACCATGAATACGCAATAAGCACATAGACCCCAAGAATAAGTACACCTATGCAACTAATATGTATGCATGACAACACATTCATCCAGGGAGAATGGAAACCAGACATCACCATAGGAGAATGTAACCATGCTCTGATACCACTTTATAACACCCTCCTCCCACATTTACCCAAGTTAACCAGTTTGATAGGGTAAACATGTGACAAGAGGCTACTATGATGTGATTCAACTCCCCATGTACAGTTAAGGAAGTGGTGTAGAAATTTTGAATAATTTAACACATATTCAATGGAGATTATCCTGATCATGTACTATTGCGGAAAACATACACAATACATAAGCTCCTCTACGTTGATCATCAATATAGCAACATCAATAACAATAAAACATCAAGAGCATTCACACATTAACACAGTATGTATCCCGGGGAAAGCATCTCGCTAAAAACCCCAACTATCTTTATATTAATGATTGAGTCATGTAACATTACACAGCATAATACTTCTCACAAGTATCTCCACCTCTGTTACACACAATACAGCTCAGATCTGATCTCCAAATCTCTTCCACTGCTTGCCTGCCTCCACTGCTCAATACCTGCTCAAGAACTGATGAGAGTGGCTCACCAAACTCGTTTTTCACCTGAAAAATAGTCACTCACTCTTTTTGGACGTGAGCATAAGCTAAAATGTGGGCAAATACGTGGGCAAACTCATTGGCATACTCAATCCCTTGATTGTGCAAGATCTGGTGCACAACTATAGTCACAACTGATAGCAATCTGATTCTCTACCACCTGTCCCTGTTGAACTGAACATGAACTGACATGCAACTGAGTTAACTGATGTATTCATTAGTTGTATTATGAGTTAATAACTTGTGAATTAATTAATAACTAATTCACCCAACGCATCTCTAGTCTATTCGCCAGTTAGACTAAATACAACCAGTTTAACAAAGCTAAACTGAACACAATTCCATCAACTCCCCAATCAACTCCACCAAACTCAACTGATTGAGTTCTAACTGAAGTCATGCATGCAACAACTCAACTGACTCATAAGAAAAGCGTATTTCCTTCTGACAGCTGCATGTGCCACCTTTGTAGCTCAAACTGAAGTGCTCCAAGAGAATAAGATTAAGTTTATAGTCCAAATATTATTGTGAGATAATAATATTTGACTTTTCTATTTTTGACAGCCAGTCTAAAAATAGACTTGATCACTCACACTGTGATCACTCACACTTTCATCAAAAATAGAATCCATCTATTTTTCCAACTTGATCAATCATCCATAAACAGCAACCTGCAATCCATAGACATGATCCATATGTCTAAAAATAGACATAGTCTAAAAATAGACCTGCGCCAAAAATAGCCTGTGGGCCCACTTAGCGAAGGCGACTCTTTTCACTAAGCTCCATCATCTTGTTGCAATCTCAACAAATATTAGATTCATAATGACAGAGTCCCTTATTACTAAAGCTATCGGCCTATCTAGAGGAGGAGAACGATGGTTTAAAAACAAAGGCATAGAAAATGAAGAATGGAAATTTGTCTTAAAGATCTAGGTATGGACATATCCATTTCTAAGAAAGGAATCCCAAGCATTGCACTTAAAAGTAAATGGAGGAATATATTATTGGTTATTCAAAAATTTATCTCTTGTGAAGGAAGGTTTGGTTGCATGTTCTTTTATCACATTCACCTAATGATGCACTTTTTTGAAGGAAATGAGATCAGTCTCCCATGCTTGTTGTTGAATAGATTAAGAAAAATGTCAGGAAATGTATAGAAAAATATTCAATTTATAAAAACCACTATGTATCAGCATGGCCTCATCAAAATGCTTTTTTTAATTCCACCTTAAACATTTAGGAGATGATTGGGAAACTTCTTACTTCGAAACCATTTTATGGAAGGAGAAGGAGACCATGCCAGTAGTAGTAAGGGAAAAGGAGGGAGAAAAAGAGTACCTAAAAGCCCTATTCAAAATTTACCTCAACAATAGTCCCAGGAACAATCAGAGCATGAAATTTCTATCGCAAAAAATTTTGGAAGCAAAAAAAAATATTTTTAGAAGAAAGAAAGTCAACAAAGAAGAAGAAAACACATCCAAGGAGATAGAGGAAGTCAAAACAGAAAAGAAAAGAATTCAAAAAAAAAACCCCTCCTCCATCAAATGTGAGAAGAAGTGCCAAGCTTAATCAAGCACTGAAGGAACCATCTCTAAAAGTCATGGAATATGAGGAAATAGAGAAGCATAGGACTCCCTCACCTACTTTCATTTCACCCATTCTTAGCCCAAGTCAAGGAACACCAGAGATAGATCCAGTACAATAAGAGATACATGATTATATCGAATCTCTTGAAAGGAAAGTTGTAGAAGAGACATCAGGTTCAAGAGTGCATGAAAAGGAATATCAGTGTAGTAGCCCACAAGAACCTCCAATCATAAATATTTTAAAACAAGAAATCTTTGAGCTGGAGACGCTAAATAGGCACATACAAAAGGAACATGAAGCCTTGAAGATGCAGGATGAAATCCAAAGAATCAAAAACTACAATATTCTCTTACATTTGGGTCAGTGGTATAAGAAAAATAAGAAGTTGAAACAAAAGAATGAGGTCCTTAAAAGAAAAGTCATAAATCTGAAATACAAAATTCTGATGATGAAGCCAAGGATGGCAGTGGCAAGGAAAAAGGTGAAAAAGAAAAATTTAGATGTGCTAGCTCGAGTTTCAAAGGAGATGCAGTAGTTGAAAAGGGAACTATTTTTTGCATTTTTGCATGAGGACATGTAATGACCTCCGTGTGGGGGAATGTAGAGCCTCATGAATTCTTCATCTTAGACACTCTTCTTTACTCATTTTCCTTCTCCTTGACCATTATTTTTCACTTGATAGGCATCGAATTGTAGGCTTTTGAAATAGGTAAGGTACTAATTATCTTATTTTTCATATTTAAAAAATGTTCCTTATTATTAAGTTAAATTTTGCATTGGCTACTGGATTTTTGCAATTCTGTAGCTAACATTCATTTCTACAGCCAACTCCATTATTGAAAAAGGTCTGAGGTGCCATTCAAAGAAAGAAAGATATCGATAGAAAGAGGTTGATCCCCTCAACGATCTCCTCCTATTTATTTGCACCAAATCAGTAGAAGAAAGCCTGAATTGCGTGGTCAAAGGAAAAATTCAACACGTAGCTAGAGCAAGCGAGCAAGAGTCCAAGATGAAAACAACTCATGATTTTCATTGCCGAATAGAAAATTGTGAGCGAATTGCTATCTGTTAGAAGCTAAAATTAGGAATCTTAGTTTCATAGTTTGAATTAGAACTCTGTTAGATGAAACTAGGCATGAAAGCCTCAAACATTTATTGAATGGATTTTATAAATGCCGTAAGGTAGGAAAAAAAAAAAGAGAAGATGAATAAATATTTTGTGTCTGTAATCATTTTGAAACTCTGCTTTTATTTAATGGAAGCACCTTTGAAGACTTGATATGCAGTTAATTGTTCGTTGAAGCTTGAGACCAATTGTTTGTCGAGGGCCCCTGTAGACAGTGAGTCTATTTAACTTGTAGAGTTTCCTTTTTGTTATTATATGTTGTAGCATTTTCACGTATGTTCATTATCTTGTTATGGTAGCTTTACAATTCTCTCTTATAGTTTTTGAAGCTGATTTGAATCATGAAAATACCAGTGATTTCCTTGTGATTTCTTTGGAATTTCATTAAAAATAATTTCAAGTTCATAGCATAAGATGTTTCTCTCTATAGATTTGGGTATATAGATTTCTTTCAGCTTTATGTCCACAACATTTTTATTTAAATGTTTTCTTAGTATAATTTCAAAAGAAGAGTGGTTGTTTGCAATTATTTTCTTGAAATTTCAATTTTGAAGCATGTGTGAGTTAATATATTTTTCATTCTACAAGTGTGAGTTAATATAATTTTCATTCTACAAGTGTCAATTAATATAGTTTTCATTCTGCAAGTGTAAGTTAATATAGTTTTCATTATGCAAGTATGAGATAATATAGTTTTCATTCTGCAAGTGGAAGTTGATATAGTTTTCATTCCACAAGTGTGATTTTATTCTTGCAAGTGTGAAGTCTTTATGGTTTCATTTTACAAGTAAGAAATAAAGCTTTAAATTCACAATCATTTTATTTTCACTAGATAGCAATGTTAATTTCGTTCTGAAATAGGAATACAAAACTTAAAGACACATTTCCAATAACTCAATCAATTAATAAATCCAACGTGATAAAAAGACTTCTAGCATATATTGTGCACTTGCACTTCACAAGTTTACCAACTCCGATCGATAATTTATGTAATCAATTTAAGGCAACTAATTTGACAAACAACTAACGAGAAGATCTAGATATGATCAATGACATGTCGATCTACATTGCTGCTTCAATCATTTCCACCAATTTCACATGCCACTACACTAGAGGGGAACGTACGCTGCATGCCATTTCTGTTGTAAAAGCTTGTGTTTGTGGCGATAAACTAAATTGGTTTAGTTATCTTCTTGAGGAATTATTTGAGGTTGCTAATTATATCTATGCTCGGTCTACTTAAAATATATGTTCACAATTTCTTTAGTGCTTCACCAAGGTGCATACATACAAATAGACCTTGCTTTTGGTCACTAATAGAATAAGAAGGTTGTTGTGACGAATGTTATTTCATGAGTGTCGATTCCTTTATTGGAACAATATTTTCCTTTAATTTGGTTTGGTATCTCTCATAGTTCCTGCTATCTTCGACCGATGCATGTCTCAGATACTTTCTCTATGCGCCCATTGCCATTTTATATCAGTGAAAACGATTTCCATGCTGAAGTTGGCATTTGGCCAGGGGTTATTGCATGTTAGCAAGATGGCCAAATTTTCTATAATCTCAATGTGATGGAGCCTACTGAAGAAGAATATTCAACTTCTAGCAAGAATTTTGAAGATGCACTTGAGGATCATCAACCCCTTTTGAAGAAAGCTGAGAAGTGCGTAAGCTCATCTTATGCCACTTGGTTTGAGGTTGGTTCATATGTGCAACAAACGCTCCAGGTACATCAACTTACCCCTATGTCCACTACACTAATCATTATTGCATCTACCATTCTGCCTGCTACTATTTTTTACTTATTTGTCACCTCGTCAAGTTCATAACACTCCCTCTACCTCTACTTTCATCGACCTTGATGTTGAACCAACAATCATAGATTTTGTAATGCATGTTCAAGAAGAATTACCTTCATCCCTACATACAGCCTATGACAATACACCTCATTCATCTACCACTACTTTATCTAACCACCCCAATTCACCTGTCGCCCTTGATTACCCTACTGAGATGGAAACTAACTTTTCCATTTTTTTTCCACTCATATGCCTTCTATTGTTACTTCCCCACCATTAACTGTTCCATATCATCCATCATCTTCCACTCTTCCACCCATTTCAGCTGATCAAGTTTTCAACTTCATGAAGGATCCTAAATAGTGTGTTCAAGTAATTTCCCTTGTCGCGTAGTATTATGACCTCCTTGCTTTTATTCCAATACATGTTTTGCATCGAATTAAATGGAATCAAAGGGGTGCTACTTAGCATGAAAGTTCACCACAAGATCAATCAGAGATGTCGGTTGTTAGTGGCCAACCATTGCAATCTAGACTCCCGCCAGTCGAAATAGTTGTAGTCGAAACTCTCAGTACTTGGTCTTCCCATCAGCTCGTTCAATTCGTTCATGCCTTTATTTACCAGTTGGAGCACTATTTGGTTCAAACAGAGACTAAGTGTATCAATCTTCAGGTCACTTGCGAAGAACAACAACATCAATTGACCGCCACCTCAGCAATGCAAACGTTGTTACGTTTTGAAAAGGAGGGATTAGAGTCCTAGGTTAGTGTGTTTCATTCTCACTTGCAATATCTATGGATGACCCTTGCTCCATATGCTACCAAGTAGCCTAAATATTTTTCTGCCTATGCCCCTCCCGAATGTTGTAATATAGTTGAAGTGGCATGTCAATAGCTAGTGTCCAAGCATGCAGAGCTCTAGGACATTGTCACTAAGACACAATAATCTTCCACTGATCCTTCCACCATCTATCACGCTCAATTTAGCAAGCAATTACAGACTATCAGTTCTTTTCAAGCTAACCTACCCCAAGTCATGCAAGAATCCCATCATGTGTTTGACCATATTTCCAATGTCAATCATGTCGTCGCAAAGAAACATGCATCCATGTATCCTTTGTGTGAGAATGTTCAACATCTATACCATAAAATATTAGGGACTACTAAACTGGAAGCTAATCAATGGCTTCTCGACTAAGCCAATGTCCTTGATGCTCAAATTAGTCAGGTGGAAGGTGCAACCCAAGTGACCAAGAGGGTCCTCCATGACCTTGAGCACATTATCTACCATTGTCGATCGGGAGGTTCAGGAATTGCTTGAGTCTTAGCCCTGTGACCTTAGTGAGCAAACCATTACCAAGTTCTCAGCCAAGTTTTCCACACTTATGGACTCATGGCACTCCTCTATTTCCGCATTCACTAGTTTCAAGGATTCTGCTCTTCAGACTATTCCAGAGTTGGGTCCTTCATTTGAAGGTATTGCAACTAAAGCCAGTGGAAGCCAGCCTGCAACAGATTCAGAAGCAACAGTAGCAGCACATTGACTCAAGGGTGAGTCAGTAGGATGTGGTAGGGACATGTTGGGTCTTCTTTTTTGTAAGAATAATAGTTGTGAAGGACATTTTGGATGAAACTACCAAAAACATAGCATTAGAAAACTAAAACAACAGTGAGATGGCTTGGAAAATTTTGTAGAAAAAGACAAGAGAGCATGCCTAAGAACTAGGAGCTGATTTTGATATTTTGATACATTCAAACAAAAAATCATGTTGAAAAGTGTGCAACAAGAAATGTAAATTTAGAAATTGCTAAAAATAGAACTGCTAAAAAATAGCACTTCTAAAAATAGCAATTTGGCCAATGAGCATTTTGGCCACCTTAGGTGAGAGGTCAAACTGCTAAAAATAACATCTTCTAAAAATAGCATTTTTGGGTCCCTACCTATTTATAGCAGTCCCTGATCTATTTGTATGAAGTAAATTCAAATTTGGTCTTACCAGTAGTTTGGAATATTAATTAATTAATTCTCCATGAGTTAATTAGTTAAGGAAAAGCAAACTTGAAGTCTTTGTGAGAACATGCAATTATTTCTCCACTGATTGGGGAATGTGTCCTTGATTTGCTCCACTGATTGAGGAATTAAGGATGAGTTCTATATTGAGAGGATCAGCTAACTTAGTTTAACTTAGTCAAGTTTAGTTAGATTAATTTAACAAGTTATTAAATTAATGAGATATAGTTTGTTGATGCTTGCATGCATGTGACAACTATTATTTCAGATAACTGAGTATTTTCTCATGGATAACTGATGCATGTCAGTTCTGTCAGAGACCTAGTTGAAATTAGATGTGGGACAGTGTACTATCAGTTGGATGAATATTTTTCCTATAAAAGAAGCTCATCCATGATGAGGATTTATCTCCTTCAGGTTTTTGCAGTTAGATCAGAGGTTAGTGAGTGTGTGAAGAGGGCCAATTCACACAAGTGGCAGCATTGGACCCCAAGGAAAACTGCACAAGGAAATAGGAGGCTTGGAGGGTAGAGGAGAAGGTTTTTTAGAAGCCTTTGATTGTCTATGAGTAGCAGCGGGATTGTAGTGAGAGCTAGATAGCTTCTGAGCTAAGGCTTTGTGTAATCCGGACTATATTTCCACTTGTATGACAATATAGAGATGGGGTTTTAGGCAGGTGCTTTCCCTAGTGATATATTCTGTGTTATGTGTGATTGATTCCTTCTTATCAGTTATATGTGTTCATGCTTGATGTTGTTCATGTTCAATTAAGCTTTCGCTAAGTTTATGGTAGATGTAGATCTAGTATTATGCTTTAGTACATTGCACATATCAGTTGGATCTGCAGGTGAAATTTCTACATGATATCAGTGAGCTAGCTTATTTGTAGAGAAAATTCCTACATGTTATCAGAGCACAAGTGATCAATGAGAGAATAGTATACTAAGAGGAGATTTCAAAGTTTTGATTTTTGGGTCAAGAGTTTGCAGAGTAGATATGAAAATTTTTGTACAAAATTTTCAGAAATAAATAGCATATTTGGATTTCTTGTAGAAAAATACCCAAAAAAAAAAAAAAAATCGGCTGAATCAGAGTTCGGATGAGGGAGATATCACTGATTTAATATCAACTCTTTTTCTAGAAAATTTCGTGACGACGGGAAAGTGGAAATAGATTGGTGTGCTAGCTAAGAACCTGTATGCACTTGAGGTACAAGATGCATGCAAAGCCTTGAGGAGTAAGGCAAAGGTTAGATACTTGGTGGTTGAGAGGGAGAGTAAATTCCCTCTCAACATGCAGCTCCAGAAAATTCTCAGACGATTGTGGAGGAGCCATGATTCGTGCAGCAGCTTCAGGAGGTTATGGAGCAGCCACAACTAGAGAAGTTGAGAGGAGATCGAGTAGAGACATCTACTCATGCAAAGACCTCCAATAGGGGGAAACTTTGAGCCAGGTGGGCAGAGGGATCACATGCAGCCATACCTCCAGGTAGGAGGTGGGGTGATGTGGAGTGATCGTCCTAAGGAGGAGGGGCAGGATCCTTGAGCTACCCAACCTCTTGGATGAGACCTTGCTACGAGAGCCCCGATGTGGAGTAGAAGGAACTGACTGATTGGGTAGAGACAGATGCGGATGGAGTGGCAGAGAGATCTATAGTGTAGGGAATCCCAGGACAATGAAGAGCATGCAGGTTGCAGCAATGCGAGAGGCACAAGTGTGTTGCACAATGCTAGGTGGCACAAAGAGGTGTGCAATGGTGTGAGATGCATGGAGATGTTGCAATAGCGCAGATGTCAGAGAGGGAGAACTTGTTAGTAGTAGGTAGAGATTCAGAATCAGAGTATGTTTCTAGCACAATAGAGTGGTCAGTTGGCAGTGTTTTTGTTCCAAGAGTTGTCGGAGCAAGTGGACCTGGTGGATGTGTTGCATGCAAAACATTCCAGAGTTACAGGGGTACGAGAGGAAGCCTTTCTTGTTGAGAGGGAGTGTTAGAAAGTGTGCAACAAGAAATGTAAATTTAAAAATTGCTAAAAATAGAACTGCTAAAAAATAGCACTTCAATAAATAAAAATTTGGCCAATGAGAATTTGGCCACCTTGGGTGAGAGGTGAAACTGCTAAAAATAGTATCTTCTAAAAATAGCATTTCTAGGTCCCTTCCTATTTATAGCAGTCCTTGATCTATTTATAGGAAGTAAATTCGAATTTGGTCTTACCAGCAGTTTGGAATATTAATTAATTAATTCTCCATGAGTTAATTAGCTAAGGAAAAGAAAACTTGAAGTCTTTGTAAGAACATGCAATTATTTCTCCACTGATTGGGGAATGTGTCCTTGATTTGCTCCACTGATTGAGGAATTAAGGATGAGTTCTATATTGAGAGGATCAATTGACTTAGTTTAACTTAGTTAAGTTCAGTTAGATTAATTTAACAAGTTGTTAAATTAATGAGATATAGTTTGTTGTTGCTTGCATGCATGTGACAACTATTATTTCAGATAACTGAGTATTTTCTCATGGATAACTGATGCATGTCAGTTCAGATAGAGACCTAGTTGAGATCAGATGTGGGACAGTGTACTATCAGTTAGATGAATATTTTTCCTATAAAGGAAGCTCATCCATGATGAGGATTTAACTCCTTCAGGTTTGTGCAGTAAGATCAGAGGTTAGTGAGTGTGTGAAGAGGCCAATTCACATAGGTGGCAGCACTGGACCCCAAGGAAAACTGTGTAAGGAAATAGGAGGCTTGGAGGGTAGAGGAAAAGGTTTCTGACAAGCCTTTGACTGTCTATGAGCAGCAAAGGGATTGTACTGAGAGCTGGATAGCTTCCAAGCTAAGGCTTTATGTAATCCAAACTATATTTCCACTTGTATGATAATACAGAGATGGGGTTTTAGGCAGGTGCTTTCCCTAGTGATATATTTTGTGTTATGTGTGATTGGTTCCTTCTTATCAGTTATATGTTTTCATGCTTGATGTTGCTCATGTTCGATTAAGCTTCCGCTAAGTTTATGGTAGATGTAGATATAGTATTATGCTTTAGTACATTGCATATATCAGTTGGATCTACAGGTGAAATTTCTACATGATATCAGTGAGCTAGCTGATTTGTAGAGAAAATTCTACAAACAAGAATAATGGCCCTAATTATTGAAAACCATGGATCAAGTGAGCGATGTATCGAAGAAAGTGAGTGTGGTTGTAAAAGAAAATAGAAGGCAGCGAGAAACAAGTTTAGGCAGTGCTGCAAATTTCAAATTGAGCCTGAAGATTAGATATTGTTGAGCATCCAAGGTTGTTTATCTCTGAGATCTAGATTTGTAATGTTTTGTTTATGTATTCCCTATAGATTTTGATACTGCATGCAAGTCTATAACTTCCACAAGTTGTAATGTTGTTGTTTATAATGAAACTTCGCTCTGGTGGTGATTAATATAAGAATGACAGGATTTTTTCCATTGCTCTATGTCATTTATGGGCAGGGAAAATTTTAAGTATGGGAGTTTATCTTAAAGTTTAGAAACCTTGGCGAAACTTACTAGTCCCAAATATGCAAATTGTAAAAAAATTGGTGATATTTTTTTAAAAATATTTAGTTTCCAATGATTTTATATTAGTTGATATAAAATTTTTGTCATTTTCAAGGTAAAATAATCGTATACTATAAAATTTAGGTGAATCATTTTAGAAAAAAATGAAAATTGGCAAATCTTTTTTGGGAAAAAACATGGAAAATTAGCCCACCTATGAATAATAGCCCCTACAATTTTCCCTGTTTATGGGGCCCTTTAAAATTTTATGCTTATGATTGCTATTGAATGCATATTGTAAATGGTTAAGAATGAATGTTGTGATAGTTGTGTAACTCGTATAATAGGCAGATCTAAACCCGCTTTATCTTTCCATGGTTTTGGCTCACCTCAAGTGAGACTCTTCTTCCTTTTGGAAGGAATGAATATGTCGATGAAGTGTTAGAGAATGTAGCTTTTTGTTGGCAGCCCTAGTCGAACCATGGGTTAATTTTTAAAGTAAATTTTCTTCCCAATAGTTCATAGAGTACCTAGGAAGTCATTTGGCATGATAAGGAAAAATAGTCTTATATCAGTCAGTTTTGGACTAAGTCTCAAGGTTTGGGAGATAATTGGTTAGTGTGGTCGTTGCAAGGTCAAACCGGGCTTGGTTTTGTGAAATATATCAATATCCATATATATATATATTATAATATTATATATATATATAATATATATAGATATATATATATATATATATATATATATAATATATATATATATATATAATAATATATTGTGTAATATATAATGTGTATATATATATGTATAATTATATTATAATATATATATATAATATATATATAGATATATATATACATACATACATACATATATATAATATATGTAAGTATATAATATATATATATATATATATATTATATATATATATATATATATATATATATATATATATATATATATATATATAATATATAGATAATATATATTAATATATATATGTATATGTATATGTAAGCTGTATATATAGTGTCCTCAAGAGGTCTGGGACCTCTAGGGTGCAAGAAATTATTTGGAAGTTTTGGTGACATATATAGCATCAATTTTATCCAATATCAAAGGAATAAGGCTCGATGGGACTCTAAACTTGGGGCTAAGGTGGATGCCACTTGTGATAATTGTGATGTATATCTATGAAGTGGGCCTGAGGCTAAACCTTTTCTTATTCATGAGTGCATATGAAGCACCATATATATCTATATATATATATATATATAATTATATATATATATATATAGTTTCCTCAGGAGGTCTGGGGCCTCCAGGGTGCAAGAAATTGTTTGGAAGTTTGGGTGACATATATAGCATAAATTTTATGTAAATATCAAAGGAATAAGACTCGATGGGACCCTGACTTGGGGCTAAGGTGGATACCACTTGTGATGAATTTTGATGTGTATCTATAAAGTGGGGCTTGAGGCTAACTTTTCTTATTCATGAGCGCATGTTGAAGAACCACATAGCCCACATGTTAATGTGGTAGGAGTTTTAATAAATAAAACTATGAAGGGGCATAACTTTTGATTTAAGAATGGGGTCGAGATAAAATCTATTTCGTTGGAAATCTCTTGAAGAGTCAGTTGCAATGGTAGTTTATATTCTGTATTTCGAGGGAGTTGAAATTTGAGGAATTTTTAGACCCCCATATTCATAGAAGATATTTGAGATTGAGTAAATTTTGATGTAACACTTTCCACTGCTCAAGAATGATCTTGAGGAGGTGGGAGGGTATGTTACAAACTGGTGAGGAGTATTATCACCAATAACTATTCAACATATGGTAAGAAGAAGAGTCCACTTTCCAGGTGGTTTACCAACTACTTCCAACAATAACACCATAGTGACTCTATGTATAATAGAAAATAAAAAACAAGATTTCATCCAAGGCTTAGTCAATTACAGCTTAGTTCCAAGAGAATGAACACATTATTTGGTTGTTTTATGACCTGGATTCTCTACTCTAACCTTGTAGGAGACATGAGCCCACTATCCAGATGGTTTATTAGCTTATTGAGAAAGTATATAAGTGGTTTATCGGCCCTAAGAATAACACTTAGTAGTTTATCAGTCCTTTCAACAAGTACCTAGGTGTTTCAGCATATCAAGTGATTTATCAACCCCAACTAACACCCTAGTACTTTATCATCCCCAAGCCTAAAACTGATTGTTTCAACTCTGCTAAAATCTCCTTAACCAACCAAATCATAAGCACACACACACACACTAGCCTTAGGAAAAACAAGGAATGCAACCCAAAACATATAATACAGGCTAAAGAAAGGTGATCTCCCCCATCATATCCATGTCAACTAGAAATCTCAAGCTTCACATTCTCTTTTCCTTGTGTAATCCTTGTTCTTTTCTTTTTCTTAGTGAGATATCTCTTTCTTGACACAACTACACAGTCCTTTTGTTGTGTGTTTGTCTCTTGCATCTATTCTTTCCATACTTTTTCTCCCATCGGCCTTTCCTTCTTGTACATTTTCCATGCATGTTGACCATGCCTAGACATTCCATGAGAACCAAGACTAGATGGCTCATCCTTTACACAAGAAGTTAATTCCTTAATTTAATTCTTGCACTAAAAATGCCATAAATTCATCAAGGAGATAGGTGGTGAGATAAATATAGTGTCTTGGGTTTACAAGCAAATCATCCTCTCAAACCACTAATTCCATGCCCACATGTTGGCACAAAAATGGCAACAGGGTTAAGACTCTGGGTTCAGGCACAATGGTCCAACAAGGCTCCATTGTAGTCTATTAACACGCCGACATTTTCACCTTACCCAGGAAGGGGAAGGAGTCTCACTTGAGGCGGGCCATGATCGAAGTTAGATGAGGGTTGGAACCGAGGATCAAGGAAACCATATCAACTGAAATAGAACAAAGGATTGTATCTTAACATGCAAAATAGCCAGATCTCAATAGTCTACTCATGCTACAATAGAAGACTACTAAATAGATGCATATATAAATTTTTTGAATAGCTAGCATAATACATAATGGACATAATATAACTCAATAACAATCTTCTTCATTACCATAACATGAACATAGTACACAAGGCTCACGACCTGTTCCTCAACATTAGGCTTTACATAGCAAGAATACAAACTCATACAATATAACCAAGGATTTTTTATCATTTCTCTGCAGCACAGGAAGAATGGAAACACTACAGACATAAGGCAATTGACCAACCCCTTCTCCGCTCTCCCTTCTACTCTTTATCTTCTTTCTTCAACCCGAACTGCCAGTTCCTTTTCAATTTTCTTGGTTATATTCATCCTAATCTTCTTCTGCTCTTTCCGCACTCATTTGTCCCTGCTTCTTCCTACCACTCCTCCTCAGCTGTGAGTCTTCCTTCACTCTCTGGTATTCCCTCAACTATCAGCTTTGTAACCTTCTAACAGCCACATCCACCACTCATCAACAACCTATTTCTCTATAAAATATAAAAACAGAGGCCCCAATAGGCCTCGACCATAGTCCATTGACTCGTCACTGATTTAATATTCCCTTCATGTCGTCGGTTCTATTGACGCTTTTGTTGGTGTTGTTGGTGCTTCTTCTAGTGCTTCTGTTAATACTGTTATTGGTGCTTCCTCTAGTTTTGTTACTACTTCTTCTTAGCCAACTTCTTGGAACAAAGGCCCCAACTCTGACACAACTACAATAGTGACTTGGTGGAATTGATTGTATTTTTCCAGTGCCACTTGCAAGGGTCCTATGATTGCAGTAGCTTGCTTGAGGAACTTGGTCATTGTGTTCGATGTTGGTTGAGTTGGTCATGTCGTTAGTAAGGAAGCCCACTATTCTTCCATGTCTTCATTGATTTCTTCAATTATGTCCACATGAATTTGGACTAGGTGCTAGAGTTAATGGAGCATCTACTTTTTCTTTGTCGATTCATCTTCGGTCTACTAGACGTGGCTTTCCATAGAGGTGACCTCTATGCAAAACTTCTTCCTCGACTGCTTGTCATTAGTATTCGACATGGCCATGCAAAATAAGTAGACCAGCTTGACACAATGTTTCTGACTTGACCCCCTAACTAATTACTATGACAACTTTCCCTATGCATACCTAGATGTGTTAATCCCATCGTCAGCTAAGCTGGACCTGACTTGGGTGACGCACTTCTAGAAAAGGAAAGGTGGAGTTGATGGGTAATTATGTTACCATAATGGAAAAAATTTAGGAATTAATTATTTCTATAATGGGAAATATTTTACGGGAATCCAGGCTAACACCATAATTATTATCTAATTATTACATAAATGACTCTTAACATGTGTGACTTACCCCCCCGCCCCCTTCCAAACACACAAATTGTGATGTGGTGGAATGAAAATCGCAACTGGACTGATGTCACGGATCCCTATTGGGAAAAATTTAAAGACATACTTATTACTGAAAAGCTAAATATGAAGAAAGAAATAAAAAGTGATTAATGCAAATGAGGACACAACTAACTGACTCCTATTGACTTGTCTTAACCCTACCTATGATCCCCTCTCATAGATCTGATCAATTTTGAGTAGCAATATTTGATGTGTGGAAGGGTTTTAGGCATGCGCCATTCACCCAACCTGGTAATAATACTTCATTTAGCTATGCTAGCTTGACATCTCTTGACTCCCTTATCTCTGCAACAATGAATGATCCTAACTTGTGCATCTGTAGCTTTCTAGGAAACTTTAGGAACTTACTGTCATATAATAGAACATGCCCATCGACTATGAATGACTTCTTCTTGATATGATAGTCATGGCATTCTTTCTGCCTCCGCTGCTCAACCATTTGATGGAAATCTTCTAGAAACCTTGCTTCATGGAGCTACAATAGTTCATCTAATTTCTTATGAAGTGACTCCTCCTATATCATCATAGTGGCCTGGGCAATAAAAATTCTTGGAATAGTGAATTCGGCCGAAACCACTGCTTCGCATCCATACACAAGTTGGAAAGGTGTATGTTTGTGTAGTCGCTTACTCGTTGTGCAGTATTCCCATAATGTCGTTGGCACCAACTTGTCCCAATCATCTCTATTGGCCGAACATATCTTGGTTAAACCCTTCTCCAATATCGTGTTGAGTGCTTCTACATTTCAATTGGCCTGCGGGTGGTATGGATTGTTCTTGTGATGTTGTATCATGAAGTTTTTAAGCAAGGAATCAATTTTCTCATTGATGAAACGATTTACTTCTTCACTAGTCAGGCTACTGAGAACCCGAAGAGTGATACGCTATTCTCAAATATGAATCTTGTGGTGGTATCTATTGTATGGTCCTTCACAAGTGCTGCTACAGCCCATTTGGTGAGATATTCGGTTATTGTGATTATGTACCTGCCATGAGAGTGACACAACGATAGATTAATTGGCCCTATGAAATTGACTGCTCATTTCTCAACTATCTACAAGGCACACACCAGTTTTAATGGGAGTTCATCTCGAGGTGATGACCCTCCAATCCTTTGGCACACATCACATCCTTTGGCATACTCTTTCGCATCTTTGAAAACCATTAGCCACAATAAGCTTTCCGGTAACACCTTCCACACGATGGATTTTCCCCCATTGTGGCCACCTGCAACCCCTGAATGGAATTCCCATAGCACATCATGTCTCTCATGGTGAAGAACACATCAGCACAACACTTTATCCAGGCCCAATTTGTACAAGTGTCCTACGATTAACTGATAATCAGTTGCTCAAACAACCATATGTCTCCTTTGTGTCACTATGTATTCATCCAGGCATTTCATGTAGCTAGGAAAGCTACAATCACTTCTAGGTAGTCTAGTATTGCTTATATTCAGAACAAATTGACATCAAACAATTGATCATCCTGGGACCCTCCGCTTTCTCCTAATTCCAGCCATGAGAGGTAATCAGGTCCCACATTCAATCAAATTGGGTATACAATTACTTCGAAAGTAAATTCCTAAAATAACAACAACCATCTGCAAATTATCCCCTCTAGCACAGGTTTGTTTACTAGGTATTTCAAGGCAGAGTGGTCCGTAAAAAATTTAAACATGCCCCCAAGCAAGTAGTGTCTAACTTTTCCATAGCCTATGCCTCCCACTCTGTCATGGTGTAATTATTTTCTACAGTAAATAAATTCCTGATGGCAAAGTAGATTGGGTGCTCAAGGCTCCCTTCTCCCGACTAAGCCAGCACACCCCCTAGTGCAATACTGGATGCCTCAATGTGGACATGGAATTATTTATTCCAGTCGAGATAACGCAAAATTAGTGCACTTACAAGCTTTTCTTTTAGTATGTTGAGTGCAGCTTGACACTCGTCCATCCATGTAAATTCTTCAACCTTCCTTAGCAGTTTCTCTATTGGTACAATGATGGAGGCGTAGTTGCAGATAAATCTTGGGTAGTACCCAGTGTGCCCCAACGTGGATCTGAGCTACTTTACTTTTGTCAGTGGATTCATGTTTACTATTGTTGCAACCTTGGTAGGAGATACGCATACCCCTTCTTTGCACACTATGTGGCCAAAGAGTATTCCAAACGGGGCCACAAATATACATTTCTTCAAATTCAATGATATATGTAATTGTCTGATATGACCAAACATTATCCTGAGTAGACTGGAATGTTTTTTTGGCAAGCTATATACCGTCTATTCATCCATGTAGACCTCTAAGAATTTGTGAATGTAATCCCTGAAAGCTATGATTATGATTCTGGAGAACATTGTAGGTAAGTTCTTGAGATCAAATGGTGTAACATGATAGGTGTACGATCCCCATTTTATAGCGAATGTCATTTCTTCTTATCTTCTTCGGCGATTCTAACTTGGTGGGAGCATGAAAACCCACCTGTGAAGGAATATGGTTCATTCCCTGCTACATTGTCTAAGACCTCATCACCTAATGGTGTTGGAAAGCGATTATCCACACAAGAATTGTTAAGGCTGCAGTAGTCTACATAGACCCTTATGTCTATAGCATCTTTCTTATTTTATATCATGATCAAACTAACCCATTCTTCCTCATCCACCAGAAAAATAAGTCCTACCTCTAGAATCTTGTCTATCTCTTTCTTCACTTTCTCTTTGACTCTTGGGTTCAATTTGTACAACCTATGCTTTACTAGCTTTGCATCAGGTTTTAATACAATTTTCATTTGTGCAATGTCTCCCTTGATTCCTTTTAACTCCCCAACTGATGCGGGAAATAAATCCGCATACTCCCTTAGGAGGTCAAAAATATGTTTTCTAGTTTGTTCATCCCAATAGTCTCCAATCAATTCCATCTTTAGTTTGTCATCTACGCTGATGTTATGCTTCCACAACTTTACTGGGAGCAAGTGTGGAGGTTCAATTATAGGTCCCTCTTTGGTGCCTCTTTCCCATTCAGTTTCATGGAATGACAGATGTCGTAACTCTCCCAGATCATCCTCATCTTACTCCTTATCCACCTTTCAATAGGCCATTGCCTTAAGATACCCTAACTCATAAAAGTACTGTAAATTCCTTTAGTCTATGCATTTGAACCATAACTAACCTGATGTGAGTAGAATCATCTTGATAGTGTGAAATGCCTCAGTTGGCCTCTTGTCGCTATCTCTAAATGAGAAACTGCTGACAAATTTTTCGACTAAATTATCCCAATAGCCTACTTTCCTCCTTATTTATTCATCTACATACTGTTATAAAATTATATATTACAGAGTAATGGAACACATAAAATATTGCAGAAATATAAACACAAAAAACACATAAAACAAGAGAGACACAGATATACATGGTTCACCCAGTTTGGGCTATGTCCATGAACAAATAGCCAGTCCTTCCTTTTATATTATCCAGCAAAATAAAGAGATACAGCCTACAGCAGGTCTGCTGTAACACCCTCTTCTCTCTCAATCTCCTCTCTTCCTCACTAAGAATACAAATCTACATAAACGTAATACAATTTCGTCATATATAGCGAGGGGTTTCCTTCTAGGGCAAAAAACCCTAAATTAAACATAGCTTCTCCCGTCATATCATCTACCTAATGAACAACCTAGATTGACTATGAAATTACAACATTTTACAAGGCAATTTTACATCTATTCTTAGCTTTTGGGGCATTACCCCCGAACCCTCGCCAAGGGAACACTGGCCTTTGGACCCCCTAGCCGGGGGGATTAGCCCCCCCAGACCCCCATAGGGGGGACAAGTCCCCCCCTGTGGAAGGGTCTACAGTCTTCCTGGGGTATACATCCAGCTGAAACCTTTGAGTACAAAAGATAATCAGGCTTCACACCCAATAATCACCCACTTGGAGACTGATTAGAGCAACTCCACTGTTGTTTCATTTCCTAGACAAAGAATCCACTTTGGACCTGGTTGTTTCTCATCTTCTTCATCATACTTGAAGACCAATTGAAACTGAGCAGATTCTTAGTTTCTCCCTAGTTACAACTTTTGTTAACATATCTACAGGATTCTGGCTAGTGTGTATCTTTTCTAGCTTCAATTGTTCATCTTCCAATGTTGACCGTATGAAATGGTACTTGAGCTATATATTTTTAGTCTTGGAATGAAATGCAGAGTTTTTTGCAAGATGTATGGCACTCTGGCTGTCACTGTATAACATGCCCAACTCCTGCTTCTTACCCAATTCATCCAGAAACCTTTGTAACCAAATCATTTCTTTACTAGCCTCTGTAGCAACAACATACTCCGCATCTGTTGTTGAGAATGCAACAACACTTTGCAATTTGAGACCCAACTGACAGTTGTTCCACCTACATTAAACACATATCCTATAGTGCTCCTCCTGTTATCTTTGTCACCTACCATATCTGCATCAACATATCCCTGTAGAGCAATGTTTAAACCACCAAAGCATAATGCTTGGTTTGTGGTACCTCTCAAATACCTGAGAATCCACTTCACCGCAATCCAATGTTCCTTTCCTAGATTTTTCATGTACCTGCTTACAACTCCCACTGTATGTGCAATATCAGGCCTTGTGCAAACCATTGTATACATTAAGCTTCCAACTGCTAATGCATATGAAAATTTAGACATATGAGCCATTTCTTCCTGAGTCTTGGGACACACCTCCTTACTTAATTTGAAATGGCTAGCCAAAGGTAAACTAACTGGTTTTTTATTCTGCATATTAAACCTTTTCAACACCTTTTCTATGTACTCACTTTGAAACAATGTTAATTTGTGATTCTTCCTGTCTCTAGTTATTCTCATACCAAGGATTTGTTTTGCAGCACCCAAATCCTTCATTGCAAATGAATTTGCCAATTTTCTTTTGAGCACATTTATTTCCTACATGTTAGAACTTGCAACAAGCATGTCATCTACATACAATAATAATATAATATAACTACCATCATTTTTCCTTTTGAGATAAACACAATGATCAGAGTGACATCTAGTATAACCTTGTTTAGAACATAAACCTATCAAATTTTAGATACCACTGCCTTGGAGCCTGTTTTAAGTCATACAAGCTCTTCTTTCAACCTGCACACTAGTTTCTCCTTCCCTTTTACCTCATATCCTTGTGGCTACTACATATAATATCTCTTCCTCCAAATCCCCGTGGAGAAGGTTGTCTTTACGTCTAACTGCTCAGATGCAAAAATCTTCAACTACTACTAGACTTAAAATAGTTCTGATTAAAGTCATTTTAACAACAGGAGAAAATATTTCATCAAAATCAATACCTTTCTTTTGTGCAAACCCCTTCACCACAAGTCTAGCTTTGTACCTCTATTTTCCTCCATCTTCTTCCTTCAACTTGTAAACCCATTTATTCCGTAATGATGTTTTACCTGCAGGCAACCTGACTAAGTCTCAAGTTTGGTTATGTGCTAAGGAGTCCATCTCTTCTTTCATGGCTTGCTCCCACTTTTTCCTGGTTTCTACCTGCACTACTTCTTCATAACATTTTGGTTCACCAGAATCAGTCAACAATACGTAATATAATGAAGGAGAGTTTTGTTCAAGGGGTCTACTTATCCTATTAGATCTTCTAACACCACTTTCAGGTGTTTGAAGTGCTTGTTGCTATTGTGGTTGTTGTTCTGGCTGTTGATCATTATGATTTTCAAGCACCATCACTTTTTTTGTGATCTCATCAAGCACTGTGTATTCTTTGTTTTCTTTTTCCTGTTTCTTTTGCTGCTACTAATCCTTATACAAAACCTTTTCATTGAATATGACATCTCTGCTCCTAATGATTTTATTTTTTTCATAATCATAAAAGAGATAACCAAAATCATTAACACCATATCTAATAAACGTATATTTCTTTGATTTTCCTCAAGCTTTGTTCTATTTTCTTTATTAATGTGGACAAACGCTTCACAACCAAAAGTCTTTAAAAAAGAGTAGTTTACCTTTTTACCTGTCCATGCCTCCTTTGGAATACCACCATCCAAGGAACTTGAAGGCCTTCTATTTATTAGATAAACATTAGTATCTACAACATCTGCCCAAAATTGTAAAGGCAATCCTGCATGCAATCTCATGCACCTTGCACGCTCCATGATTGTCCTGTTCATCCTTTCTGACACGCCATTCTCTTGTGGTGTTCCTGGAACTGTCTTCTCTCTACGAATTCCATTCTCTGAATAGTACCTATCAAACTCTTTGCTGCAATATTCACCTCCATTATCTGATCTAAGACACTTCAACCTTTTTCCTATCTCATTTTCAACCAAAGCTTTCCATTTCTTGAAAATATCATATACATTAGATTTATTTCAAATACAATAAATCCAGGTTTTTCTGGTTGCATCATCAATAAAATTAACATAATAACAAGATCCACCAAGAGATGATACCTGAGTAGGTCCCCATACACCTGTATGCACAAGCTCTAATTTTTTGCTCTTCTTTTCTTTCCCAACTCTAAGGAATCTGAATCTCTTATGTTTTCCATAAACACAATTCTCACAGAATTTTAAATCAACATGCTTCAAACTTGGCAACAAATTTCTTGAGTGAAGAATATGCATCCCCTTCTCACTCATGTGCCCGAGCCTATGATGCCACAATGTCGTATCTTCCCCTGTAGAGGTTAAATCATTAACGAAATTAGAAATACCATTGCATAAATACAATGTACCAACCTTTCCTCATTTCGCTATTACCAAGGATCCTTTAGTGACCTTCCAGGTTTTATCTATGAAAGTAGTTATGCAGCCTTCACCACCCAAGTGCCCTGTTGAAATCAGATTTTTCTTCAGATCTATAACATGCCTTACCTCCTTCAATAGCCATTGATTTCCATTCTATTGTTTTATGCAAATTTTACCCATTCCAACGATTTTACAGGATTTATCATCACCCAATCAAACTTGTCCAAAATCTCCTTGAACATAATCATGAAAATGTTTCTTATCAGGTGTGGCATGGAATGAAGCCCCTGAATCTACTACCTAGGCATCAATAATATTTTCTAATGAAATAATCAAAGCATCTTGCAACACATCACCTGTTACATTTGCATCATGGTTGGTTTCTTGTTTCGCGTCTCCTTTTTTTCCCTTCCGAGACTTGAAATATTTCTTCAGGTGTCCTTTCTTCCCGCATTTCCAACACACTATCCCCGATCTAGACTTGGATCTGTCTTTTCTTGACTTACTGTGATATCCTGGGCTCTTTCCTCTTTCCATTTTTCTTCCCTTGGTCTTTGCAGTAAAAGCATTACCTGATGTCTCTTCGGAGCTTTTTCATCACATTTCCTCGCTAAGTATTGCACCGACAACATCATCAAACTTTAAAGTACTAGATCAAGAGACAGAGTTACTAATGGCCATAACTAAACCATTCCAACTTTCTAGCAATGAGCACAGAAATAACAAAGCCCTAACTTCATCATCAAAATTTACCCCTACAGAACTTAACTCACTTGGTACTGTATTAAATTCATTTAAATGATCAAAAACAGATCCACCTTCTGACATCTTCATATTAAATAAATGCTTCATAAGAAATACCTTATTTAAGGCTGAGGGTTTTTCATATAGTTTGTCCAATGTTGACATTAAACCCTCTGTTGTCGTTTCCTTTGAAATATTAAACACTACTAGCACTGCTAGGCACAACTGTATTGCTCCAAGTGCCTTTCTGTCGAGAATATTCCATTCTGTGTCTGTCATACTCACCGGCTTCATTGTCTTTCCGCTCAATGGTAGGTATAGATCTCTCTGATATAGATAATCTTCCATCTGCATCTTCTACAACTAGTAGTTTTGGCCATTAAATTTTTCGACCCTAAACCTACCATCTTCTGCCATTTCTCCCACTCGAACTAGGAACCCTTCTCTCCTGCGAGTTTATCAGCCAAATAGACCTTCGGCTTTGATACCAGTTGTTAGAAAATTATATATTACAGAGCAATTGAACATATAAAATATTGTAGAAATATAAACAAAGAAAATGCATAAAACAAGAGAAACACAGATATATGTGATTCACTCAGTTTGGACTACGTCTACAGAGAAACAGCTAGTCTTTCTTTTTATATTATCTAGAAAACTAAAGAGATACAACCTACAGCAGATCTGCTGTAACATCCTCTTTTCTCTTAATCTCCTCTCTCTTCCTCACTCAGAATACAGATCTACATAAACGTAATACAATTCCCTTATATATAGTGAGGGGTTGCCTTCTAGGGCAAGAAACCCTAAATTAAACATAACTTCTATTGTCAGATCATTGGCCTAATGAATGGCCCAGATTGACTATGAAACTACAACATTTTACAAGGCAATTTTACATCTATTCTTAGCTTCGACGGCACTGCCCCCGAACCCTTGCTGGGGGACCGCTAGCCCCTAGACCCCCCAGCTGGGGGGGATTAGCGCCCCCCCCCCCGGCGCATGGAGGGGTGTATAGTCATCATGGGGTATACATCCGGCTGAAACCTTTGAATACAAAAGATAATTAGGCTCCACACCCAATGCATACCAAGATTTTGGGAAGGTTCCCAAGGTATGTATGAACCTGTGTACCCATAACTCCTTCGGGACTCCCTCCTAGTTCCATTTGTCCTTACATTTTTCCAAGTGTAGTCAAGGTTCGGAGTCCCCCCGACACTTTTCAATGCCTTGAGGGTACTCCCCTGCCTATTTTAATGTTACCTCCATTGTAGTATTGATCTTTTCCCAGTCCCAAAGGTGGTTGATGAACTCCCCACCATCATGCAGTCTTTTCTTGTAATGAAGCATTTAGTAATGGTATTTATTCTCTTCAATAATGGTTGCATCAATTCTATTGAGAAATGAATTTACCAGGTCTATACCATTAAAGATATGAAAGTTCTTTACCTCTATGTCAATCCAGTCGACCCAACATATTGTAGCACAATGCCTAATGTTGATCTCATATATGTCATGCTAGAAATCCCATGTGGCTTCTGAGCCAACATTTGAACTCTGAATGCTTCTCCAACTAATAGATCCTTCAGTGGTTGCGTTTATGTAATCCTCCCTCTTACCCGCTGTCAATTTGTATATTTGATCCAACATCCATGACTCTTCTCTATCATCTGTTGGTTCTATGAATTTAGGTCCCTGATATGGATCTAGTGGTTGAATCACTCGTACTCCTTCTACTTCAAAGGTCATTAGTTCCTTATTTAGGTCTATTATGGTGTAATTTTCAAAGGAAAAATATATCCCTAGTAGTGCTGGATAAGGATCTTTGTCTCCAATAATAGATATTACATCAAAATATACATGTGTCTTTATGCCTGTTATGTCTACTTCTATGTCCTCGAGTCTCCCAATTTGAAGTATATAGTAATGATTCGGCATCCGCAATTGGATTGGTGATAATCTCAATATAGGCTTCCCCAGCACTTCCCATGTCTTCCTTGGTAAGATGTTTACACATGAACCAAGATCTAGCATAGTGTCCATGATCTTAAATCCTAAATTCTGAGCATCGATTCTGAATTATCTGCCTGTTCTAAGTCTTGTTTCTCCGTACACTTATGGTGTGTCTTTCAA
The DNA here is from genome assembly GCA_000404065.3 of Pinus taeda. Taxonomy (NCBI): domain Eukaryota; kingdom Viridiplantae; phylum Streptophyta; class Pinopsida; order Pinales; family Pinaceae; genus Pinus; species Pinus taeda. The sequence continues at coordinate 38,799 of APFE031668617.1, forward strand.
GAAATTTAGCAAAGATTGTTCCTCCCTTAACCCCCTCCTCTGGGATGGTTTCCTTCAGATTTCTCTACAATTGCCCTAGCATCTGGTCATTGTTCACAATCTGTAGGAATAACCTGAAAAATTCCTGAATGGGTTGGGCAGCTGTGGAGGGTGGAGGGTATGAGATCTTATATTTATGAGACTTTTTCTGCCCCTTTTGTAGTTCTGCACTTTCATCTAAATCGTTAGACATTTTTGTTGCCTCCTTGTAATAATATTTCTGTTGCTCAGGGTTATAGGTCTGCTTCGAAGAGGCCAATTAGATGATTGTGGGTTGGTCTGAGGTTCCCTGATCAACTCCAATATTGTTTCCTCCACATGTAACTATGTTAATGTTAGACAGCAAGGTTTATTTTGTTACCCTTGGTTCCGCATTGATCAAATTCACTCCTCTCTACTTATTCCACTCCTCCCATCTTCCAATCAGCTTCGGACAATATTTTGTCACATGTGCATTGACCCTACACTGAGAGCATCAGGGCCTCCTTGGTAGAGTAAAATCCCACGCAACATGCCCCTCCTAGTCACAGTTGTAACAACAAACTAGACCCCTTCCTCCTACCCTTCCTCCCCTTATTCCTCCTCCTTGCCCACCCCGAGCAATCTCTTTGACCTGGAAGGTCGAGTGGTCTAATCTATCCTCCATAATCTCCAATGCTCTACACTAGTTAGTGTGGTGATTTGTGAAGGCACATAACTCACAATAATTTTTATTTGGAACATTATAGTACTTTTGTAATATCGAGCACAGGCAAGGATGGTGTCCATACCCCTTGCATACTTCATAGTAATCTGGCTGGTTGTGGCTAGGATATACCCCTTGTGATCCTACCACTAGGACTCCCACTATGGGTGTAGGCCTAGGTGGTCCCCCTGGGTAATGCGTGGCACCCATGCCCCGCAACCTTGGGCATTTTGTGGCAACATAACCCTCCATCACGTAATTTTTGCACCACATGTTTGGTCTTCTTTGGTGGGTTGGTTGCAGATCTTTCAGAGTCTTTGTTAGACTTGTAATTTGACATTGAATTCCTAATATAGATGGATTATGTGAGGTTACTCCCCTCGGTATTTGTGTGGATACCCTACCATAGCTTCTATTCAGGTTGCATTTTCTAGAGCATCTTGCAATGTCTCAATATTCTATTGTGTCAATGGGGTCTAGGTTAGGGGTAGCATTGCTTTGATGAACCAATCCCTTTGGTGATTCAGGTCTATTGTGTAGATGACCTTAAAAAATACATCTTTAAATCTTTGCATTAGTTCCCATTAGGTCTCTCCCTCCCGCTTCTTTATCTCCCACAACTCCGACAACCTTTGTTGATCCTTCCAGGGAGTTTGAATTCTTATACTAAATCTCTTTTAACCTCATCCATAGTTGGGTTCTAGTGTAACTCTAACCATTTTATGAACCACCTCAAGGCCCTTTCCCTGAGGGTGTTCTGGAACTCTATTAGCTTCACATTATCAGATGTTTGGTGGGCTCTCCAGATGGCCTCGGATAGATACCAGTGTTGCTCCACGTCTTCATTCCCCTTGCCAAAGAAATCTGAATATTTTGTGAATCACCCTGCCATTCTCGACTGAGTTCATGCTATAAGCATAAAGGCTTGTGATCTGGGTTGTAGAGATCCTTGTAAGCCTGTACTACTGCTACTATTTCTACTACTACTAGTACTAACTTTATAATTAATATGCACATTATGAACTCTTGCCATTTTGAGTAACTTAGGAAGAAATTTGTCAGTATTATTATAGAGTAACAAGGGAAGGTTGGGGGAGACACTACCTAAGCCTAGAGCAGGTGGACCCTTTATTCTTCTGGACATGTCATCTTCTACATATAATCTTCCCATAACAAAGTACATATCATCCTCTAGGCCCTCCTCTGAGCTAACACGGCCTATTCCATCTAACCTTTCCCTCTCAACTAGTGAGGGAGGGCCCCTATCGCATTCTAAACCCCCAGTTGTTATAGCCATCTCTATTCCTTTCCCCGAGTTCTCTTCCATCCTGTCTACTTCTTCCAAACTCCTCAACACTACTCCTGCTTGGTGTGATTCCTGTAGAAGATTTTTAATCGCTTGCATGGCCCTTTCCTTCCCTTTCTCCACTATCCACCTTTTCCTTTGCGCTCTCAGTTCCCTGGCCTTTTGTGAATCCTTTGTGTCCATCATCCTAATAGATTCACAGCTACCTGGTTAGTAGCATCCCTCCCTTTACGTCCTTCCCCTAGTACTAGGTGTTTATGCTTCCATAACCAGATTTTATAATATGAGAAAGCCATCTTCCACCATTAATACCTTAATCCAAAGGGTTATTTCTTTCAACAATCTCCCTCTTAACCCTACCCAGAACATAGCTTCAGCCTTTGAGAATGATTTGTGGTTTTCTTCCGTGAACTCAACAATGTACCCTTCTAGTGTGGTCTACACCCAGAAATCTATTGCTCTCGTAAGATTACCATCAAGTAGATGGAGTACAGTGAGATGTAACTGAGTCTAGTCATGATGAGAAAAATTTTATCCCCAAGACTTCCCTTTCACTTGAAATCTCCACAACTAGTTATGAATTTCTTCTAGAAATTTGCATGAGAAAATCTCGTACTAATCACTTGCAGCTTCTGAATACACAATCTATTCTTTCAATTTTGTAACAGTTCGGCAGCAGAGTTGAGTTTGCTGACACAAACTGATCCACTTTCTCATCCCACCAATTCCGTAGTTCTTTCTTAAAAATCCTAGATACCATATTCCAAGCCCTCTTTTTGAATTTTAGGTCCCGGCAATGGAATTAGTTTTTGGCACAAAAATGGTAGCAGGGTTAAGACCCTGGGTTTGTGCACAAGGGGCCAACAAGGCTCCATTGTAGTCTAGCACCACCCCATAATTTTCACCTTACCCGAGAAGGGGAAGGAGTCTCACCTGAGGCGTACCGCCAGTGAATTTAGATGAGAGTTGGAATCAAAGATCAAGGAAACCATATCAAATCAATGAGAACAAAGGATTGTAGCTTAACATGCAAAATAGCTAGATTGCAATAGTCTACTCATGCTACAATAGAAGACTACTAAACAGATCCATATATAAAAATTTTGAACAACCAGCATAATACATGATGGACACATTATAACTCCAGAACAATCTTCTTCATTACCATAACATAAATACAGTACACAAGAATCATAGCATGTTCCTCAACATTAGGCTTTACATAGCTAGAATACAAACTCATACAAATATAAGAAGGGATCTATTCTCATTGCTCCACAACACAAGAAGAATGGAAACACTACAAACATAAGGAAACTAACTAACCCCTTCTTTTCACTCCCTCCTATTCTTTATCTTCTTTCGTCAACCCGAGCTCCCAGTTCCTTTTCCCTTTTATCAGCTATCTACATCCTCGATTGCTTCTACAGTTTCCTCGCTCAGTTGTCCCTGCTTGTTCCTATCACTCCTCCATAACTTCCTGTATTCCTTTAATCTCCAGGCTTCCCTCGGCTGTCAACTCTGCAACCTTCTAAGGACCACTTACGTCACTCGTCAACAACCTATTTCTCCGCAAAATATCAAAATGAAGACCCCAACACCACTTCCGTCATCTAGTCAATGTTTTACATTCCCACATTATTTACATGAATTACAATTCATAGTAACAATTACAATAGGAGTAGAAAAAGGATTATTACAAACCCCACCCCTATAACCACCCCTCCCATATCTACCCAATTTGACTATCCTGCCAGGGTAAATATGAGAGAAAGAACTACTATGAATTGACCTAACCTCTTAGGTCACATTAAGGAAGTGGGGTCGACAACTAACGACAAATTTACCTTTCACAACATCCTAAGGTTCTACAAGACCCTTAGATACTGTGTAACCACCCCAGGTGGCCAAATCCTGATCTCGAAACCCTTTTTTTTATGTGGGTCCCCAATCGCAGCTACATCAATCCCACCATGTGGATGGAAGCCTACAACCACATGCACAAGCTTGCATCCATGCGATTTCAACCTAAAATGTTTAGTTCAGAGCATGCGGTCTTAAATTTTGAGCCTAAATTCTAGGTCAGCGTCTAGACCACTACCCATAACTCAATGAGACTTTCCAAAATCAGTAATAACTTCAAGACAAATCCATTCATCCAAAACTTAATCAAATACTTGACATAACCAGGCCTAACCATGACAATAATTTTTTCAAACATGTTGAGGACATGTAATCTACAAGTCATGAATGGATATTAAAACATAGGGGTCTGATACTTATCTAAAATTTGTCAAGAAGGTCTAATTCACTCTCATAATATTTGCAATAACATCTATTATCTTATGAATTCATTAACCATTCATCAAAAAATAAAAAACATCAAGAGGCATATCCAATATACATCTTATAATCACCATATAACCACCAAATGAACAACATATACCACATAATAACAAGTACAATTACTCATGAAAAAAGAGAGGAAAATAACTCTTATTAGAATATGCAAAATCCAACCAAGGGACTTCCACATACAACCCAACCACAGGTTGGGTTGATCCAAATCTGTCTTTCAGCCAATCACCACCATGCCATATTCCAAGAATGAATGTGGGATCTCATGGAATAAACCAAACCAAAATCAAGCTAAGTATTCCAGAGGCCAAACCACCTCATCCCTCAACCAATGATTCCATCTCATAGTCACACATCACTAACACTAACCGGGTTGGTCTCTACCCAAGATGTTTAAGGCTCTAGAGTGTTTGTTCCAACCCCAGCTTCAGGAACTAATAACTCAACACAAAACCTTATAGGGCTCTAGATTGTTTCTCCAACCCAACTCTAGGACTAGTAACTCAACCCACCAAGGGCTCTAGAGAATTTTTCCAACCTAGGCTCAAGGACTAGTAACTTAACCTAAGTTATTCTAGGGATCTAGAGTGTTTGTTCCAACCAACGGCTCTAGGAGCTAGTAACTCAACCCACAGCCATAAGGAACCTGAGCACCAATTAGGTACAACAAGTGGAAAAACCCATAATACCATGGCTATATAGGAAATAGAAAGGCTAGGAAAAACTATTGTCAATCCAGGCAATCCCCCGTGTAAATGACAGATCATAACCAAATAACCACATGTGTATACAATGCATGCCAAAAATAGCAAATAAATCATACATGCAACTTGATACCTACAAGTAAATCCCATTGTAGCTACTGATCCTGATATCCCCTTTCACTTTCCTGCTTTTCTTTTCCTTCTTTCTCCAATCCAAGTGAAAACTAGAGTGCTCCAAGCATGCTCCAACAATTCTCCAAGAATTCTCTAAGTGTGCAAGAGTATGAGAGAGATAATAGAGAGAGAGCTCCAAAGATATACTAACAAAAGCTATGAACTAATCCTCAGAAGACTTTTTATCATTGAGATCTCTAATTTCTTCATTTTCCTCTATTTCCCTTCAATTTCATCCTTATCCAAATATGTGACATTTCATCTCCCTTTCCTCCTATTTTCCATTATTTTCATAAATAAATGACATTTTTTCTTTGCCAATGCCTTTTCTAATTTCCACATCCATTTATTAATCACTATGATCCCCATCACTATGTTTTTGCCCAACATTCAGCTTGGAATATGTGTCCCATGACCTTGGTATTTTTTTATTTTTTTATTTACATAGGAAATCAACTAGGGGCTTTTAAAAACCCCTCCCCCTTGGGGGAACACTGTCCTCAGTGTTCAATGACACTTATAAACCTACACACACATGC
>APFE031668619.1:9700-139780 GCA_000404065.3 Pinus taeda
TGAAATGAAGTGTTATTTCCGCTGCATCTCTTTATTTATGGTTATCGCATCTCTGTGTTTATGGTTATCTCTGTAATCTATTGCGTTCCTGTTTAAATCCGGATCAATGACGCTCTGTAAGAGGGATCTAGCCTCTGAGTTTGATATGAAGGATATTGACATGATGTATTACTTTATGGGGTTATGAGTTTGGCAGGGACTCGGAGAATTCTTTGTTTCTCAATGAAAATATATAGTAAAGTTATTGGTGATATTTGGAATGACTAAATGCAGTTCATTACCCACCCTAATGGAGAATAATATAAGAAGTTATGTGGAGATGCTGTTGGACTTGACCTGGTTGACCCTTCTAAGTATCATCTTGATTGGAGAATTGATGTTCCTTTTGAAAACTAGTTTAGATATATGCTTTCTAATGAACATTTTGAGTCAATTCATGGCTGAGCCCCTTCATGCAGATGGGGTTGCCGCCAGACTCATTATGAGTTACTTGCATGGGACAATCAATGTTGGTTTGAGATAGACTTCCAAATATTTGAGACTACATGGATACAATAATGCTGACTAGGCTGGAATCATTATTGACGGGAAAAACACATGTGGGTGCTACTTTAGCTTGGGATCTATGATGGTATCTTGGATGGGCAAGAAATAGAAGTTTGTATCTGTAACCACAACGAAGTTAGAGTACATTATTGTTAGCATAGCTAGCTATGAGGAATTTTTCTTAAGGAAGCTCTTTGGAGAGATATTTGAATAGGTTCTTGATATAATAGTGATATATTGTGACAACAAGATTGGGATCCCATTGAAAAATAATCCCGTATTTAGCTGGAACAAATATATCTTCATGTATTAAGACAATGTTCTTGTATGAGACACGATTAGGCTTGTGGTTGATGTCTCCATGAGAGGGAGTGTTATTCCCCTATACTACTAGTGTAACCACTTATTTTTATTAGTACAACCCCCTTATTATATTCATGTACCCATGTAGTGCCCATATTGTTACTATTGTGCCCCATAGAAGCCCACTATTGTTGTTATTCTGCCCTTACATTATTATTGTTATGTCATCTCTGATTATATTATGACCCCTTAGACTCCTATATATATAAAGGAGGTCTTTTCATTTGTATCATCTAATAATTTTTCATTTGTGTTATGTAAAGGAGGTTGCCCCCTCAAAGAGTCTGAATTATAAGGTGTTGATCTATCTTTTCTATCATTTTGTGAGCTGGTTTCATAACATTTGGTATTAGAGCTTTGGATTCTAGGGTTTCGCTGATCCAAATAGGTCAATGTGGCATTTTCGCTATAACTTTTTTCTACAACATTTCGAAAGTGAAAAGAAAAACCCACTTGAGACAAAATCACATTAAAAATCGGGTTTGAATTTTAGAGATGTTCGCACTAAATTTACAGAGATATGATCTAAGGAAGTTGGTCTTTTTGCAAACTCGTGAATTACATTCCAAATATGTGACCTGGGGAAAAGCGTCATAACTTTCTCTCTGAGCATTGGATTAAAATTTTGTTAGAAGGCATAGAAGAGGATGGAATGTAGTTTGTTCTATATATTTTTCAAAGCCAAAGGTGGAAACAGTGACACGTGGCACTTCATGCAAGTTCTCCCTTCTAGAAAGGTCTACACTCGGGTCATCTTGGGAGATTGTGCATAACGCTTCCTTGGAGAATCTAGTTTGGATCAGACTGGTGGCATTGGAAAGAGGACACAGAGGGCTACTACAATTCACAATTTTATAACTGGAAGAACCGAAATTACAGAGTTATAGTCGTTTGAAGATCGAGCCCCTAAAATCAAGAAAAGTCGATATGAGGAAGTTTGATGGCAAGGATCTGATAAATTGGATACTTCAGATGGAGCAATATTTTGATCTACACAGTGTACCACTGTTACAAAAGGTATGTAGTGCATCTTCATATTTAGAACCAGATCCATTTTTATGATATAAAGGGCTTTGTTCTCGTAAGAAACTTGTTACATGGTTAATTTTCACAGAGGAAATGATAGCAAATTATGAGGACACAAAGAGCAACACCACAACAATTGGAAAGAGTAGAAGAGCTTTGTTACATAGTGGAAAGTAAAATTATGACAACAAGGAAGTCTACCCCTCATAACTATAATAATGGAAGTGTTGTTTCTCCTAGCATTCCACAACCTACAAGGATTACACCACAACAATTGGAAGAGAAAAGAGAACAAGCACTTTGTTACAATTGTGATAGCAAATGCACTAAAGGTCATAAGTGTGCTGAGAAGAAAATATTTTACATAGACTATGAAGAGGAGGAAGAAAAGGATCTAGAAAAATCAAAAGAAGAGTATATACACCAGGAACCAACCCCAGAGAAAGAAGAAATGAATCCGACCATATCTTGTAAAGAATTGGCAAGAATTACCACTCCTCAAACTTTGAAGATAGAAGGACATATCAAGAATAAAAAGGTTCAAGAAGTGAAAGATCACATCGAGAAAGAAGAAATGAATCCAAACATATCTTGTAATGCATTGGCCAAAATTACCACTCCTCAAATTATGAAGATAGAAGGACATATCAAGAAGAAAAATCTTCAAGAAGTGAAAGATCACATCAAGCATCAAGAAATGAATCCGACCATGTCTTGTAAAGCATTGGAAGAAATTACCACTCCTCAAACTCTCAAGATAGAAGGACTTATCAAGAAGAAAAATGTTCAAGTAGTGAAAGGATAACGCCACATTGGTGCAAAATCGAATGAAACAACATGTAGATCAACATTGTAGTGAATTTGTTTTTGATGTAGGTGTTGGGTATTTTCACTGCTACATCTCAAGCAAGCTATTTATGAGAAGGAAATGTTGGAAATACTACGTGCACTTAAGAAATGGCGACCTTATCGAATGGGAAGACATTTCAAGGTAACAATGGATCATGATATTCTTAAATACTTTTTAGAACAAATGTTATCTATAGAAGAACAGAAAAAAAGGGTCACAAATATATTGGGTTATGAGTTTGACATCATATAGAAAAGGGAAGCAAAATTTTGTTGCAAATGCGCTCTCAAGAAAAGATGAGGATGTGGAAGCATTGTTTTGTGCTATTTCTGTTATCCAACCAGATTGGATAAACAAAGAAACGGATGAATGGAAGAAGAATGAAGAAGTGTGGCCACTCATTCAAAAGTTGGAGTACATCCCAATTCAAACAATATTTCTAGAACTTGAAGAGGAAGGAAAAATTATATTGGAACCTGGAGTAGTCACACAGAAAAGAACCCAACAGCTATGAAATTGATCAATTTCAGAGTATCTCATTAAGTGGAAGAACATACCCGCTAAATATTCCACATGGGAGGACAAGAATATTCTACAGAAGCATCAAGAACTACTCAGGCATTGAGGACAATACTTTTTGAAGGAGAGGGGCATCTTAGGCCCCTATACAACTAGTGTAACCCCTTATTTTTATTATCACAACCCCCTTATTATATTTTTGTACCCATGTAGTGCCCATATTGTTACTATTATTCCCCATAGAAGCCCACTATTGTTATTATTGTGCCCTTACATTATTATTGTTATGTCAGCTCCGATTATATTATGACCCCTTAGACTCCTATATATACAAAGTTGGTATTTCCATTTGTATCATCTAAGAATTGTTCATTTGTGTAATGTAAAGGAGGTTACCACCTTGAAGAGGCAGTATTATAAGGCATTGATCTATCTTGTCTATCTTCTTGGGAGTTGGTTTCATAACATTTGGTATTAGAGCTTTGGATTCTAGCGTTTCGCTGCTCCAAATAGGTCATTGTGGAATTTTCCCTATAACTTATTTTCTACAACCTTTCATAAATGAAAAGAAAAACGCATTTGAGACAAAATCGTATTGAAACTGGAGTCCGAATTTCAGAGATTTTCGCACTATATTTTCAGAGATATGATCTCAGGAATTTGGTCTTTTTTCAAACTCCTGAATTACATTCGAAACAGGTGACCTCGGGAAAAGCGTCATAACTTTCTCTCTGAGCATCGGATTGAAATTTTATCAGAAGGTAAGAAATAGGATGGAATGTAGTTTGTTCTATATATTTTTCAGAGCCAAAGGTCGAAATAGTGACACGTGGCACTTCATACAAGTTCTCTCTTCTGGAAATGTATATACTCAAGTCATCTTGGGAGATTGTGCATAACTCTTCCTTGGAGAATCCAATTTGGATCAGATTGGTGGCATTGGAAAGAGGACACAAAGGGCTACTACAATTCACAATTTTAGATCTGGAAGAACAAAAATTACAGAGTTATAGTTGTTTCAAGATCGAGCCCCTAAAATCATGAAAAGACGATATGAGGAAGTTTGATGGCAAGGATTAGGTAAATTGGATACTTTAGATGAAGCAATATTTTTGATCTACATTGTGTACCACTGTTACAAAAGGTATGTATTGCATCTTCATATTTAGAACTAGATTAATTTTTATGGTATAAACGGATTTGTTTTGGTAAAAACCTTGTTACGTGGTTAATTTTCATGGAGGAAATAATAGCACATTGTGAGGATACAAAGAGCAACACCACAACAATTGGAAAGAGTAAAAGAGCTTTGTTACATAGTGGAAAGTAAAATTATGGCAAAAAGGAAGTCTACGCCTCATAACTATAATAATGGAAGTGTTGTTTCTCCTTGCCTTCCACAACCTACAAGGGTTGCACCACAAAAATTGGAAGAGAAAAGAGAAAAAGGGCTTTGCTACAATTGTGATAGCGAATGCACTAAAGGTCATAAGTGTGCTAAGAAGAAAATATTTTACATATACTATGAAGAGGAGGAAGAAAAGAATCAAGAAACATAAAAAGAAGAGTATATACACCAGGAACCAACCCCAGAGAAAGAAGAAATGAATCCGACCATATCTTTTAAAGCATTGGCAAGAATTACCACTCCTCAAACTCTCAAGATAGAAGGAAATATCAAGAAGAAAAAGGTTCAAGAAGTGAAAGATCACATCGAGAAAGAAGAAATGAATCAAACCGTATCTTGTAATGCATTGGCCAGAATTACCACTCCTCAAATTATCAAGATAGAAGGACATATGAAGAAGAAAAATGTTCAAGAAGTGAAAGATCACATCAAGAGTCAAGAAATGAATCTGACGATGCCTTGTAAAGCATTGGAAGAAATTACCACTCCTCAAACTCTCAAGATAGAAGGACATATCAAGAAGAAAAAGGTTCAAGCAGTGAAGGATCACATCGAGCATCAACAACAAGTTCTCCAACTTTTAAAGGATAACGCCACTTTGGTGCAAAATCGAATAAAACAACAGGTAGATGAGCATTGTAGTGAAAATTGTTTTGATGTAGGTGATTGGGTATTTTCACTGCTACATCTCAAGCAAGCTATTTATGAGAAGTAAATGTTGGAAATACTACATGCACTTAAGAAATGGCGACCTTACCAAATGGGAAGACATTTCAAGGTAAAATTGGATCATGATAGTCTTAAATACTTTCTAGAACAAATGTTATCTATAGAAGAATAAAAAAAAATGGTCACAAATATATTGGGTTATGCGTTTGACATCATCTATAGAAAAGGGAAGAAAAATTTTGTTGCAAATGCACTCTCAAGAAAGGATGAGGATGTGGAAGCATTGTTTTGTGCTTTTTCTATGATCTAACCAGATTAGATAAACGAAGCAAGGGATGAATGGAAGAAGAATGAAGAAGTGTGGCCACTCATTCAAAAGTTGCAGAAGATCCCAATTCAAAAAATATTGCGAGAACTTGAAGAGGAAGGAAAAATTATATTGGAACTTGGAGGAGTCATAGGAAAGAGAACCCAACAGCTATGAAATTGATCAATTTCAGAGTATTTCATTAAGTGGAAGAACTTACCCGCTAAAGATTCCACATGGGAAGACAAGAATATTCTACAGAAGCATCAAGAACTACTCAAGCATTGAGGGAAACACTTTTTGAAGGAGAGGGGCATGTTAGGCCTCTATACTACTAGTGTAACCCCTTAGTTTTATTAGTACAACCCCCTTATTATATTGATGTACCCATGTAGTGCCCATATTGTTACTATTGTGCCCCATAGAAGCCCACTATTGTTATTATTGTGCCCTTACATTATTATTGTTATGTGAGATCTTATTATATTATGACCCCTTAGACTCCTATATATAGAAAGGAGGCCTTTTCATTTGTATCATCCAAGAATTGTTCATTTGTGTAAGGTAAAGTAGGTTGCCCCGTCGAAGAGGTTGATTTGTAAGGCGTTGATCTATATTTTCTATCTTTTTGTGAGTTGCTTTCATAAGAGGGAGAAAGTATGAATAATGTATCCTTTTATGACATGTATTTGTTCTAACATAATATTTTTTTGATGTCCTGTATCAGCAAGAAAACATGGTATTGATGCTCAAAATTACTGCATAAAGCAATGTGAATAAACCCTTTAGTGAATTGTTTGAGTCACTATCGAATATGAGCACTTTGATATGTTTCTAATATTTAGAGAGAAACATGGATTGATGAATGTGACCCAACTACGCAAGGATTTGGGCCAATGGAGGACACTGAGCTATGCTCTTCACTACTGCTTGAGCTTCGAAGGTGATGAATTGAGCCTTAGAGCTCTTGTGGTTGAGGGACCTCTAGATTTCACAAAGTATAACCTAGTTCATATACGTCTTTCCCACCCATTTGGCTAATGGGTATTGGCTTCTTCCATTAGGAAAAATGCTGACCAATTTTTAGTAAGTAGTATCCCACTGAAGCTAAAGACACAAGTGTTATACCACTCACCCTTGACGGTCAAGTTGGGAAGATCAACAAATAATAGGATGGGCATGATCTTTACCATTTTTGGTAAGTGTTATCCCTCCTATTATCACCATACAGTGGGATGTGAACATCCATTACCTCATAAGGTAAATGGAATCCCTCCTAATGTCTCTTGATTCCCGAGAATCGACTCATTGATGGAAGATCATTCGCAGGTTGTAGCTTTGGCTCCCCACTAAAAGATGATTCCCATAATGTACGATCAACTCCATGGTGATAGATGATTCCTGAGTTATAGAATTGGCTACTCATTGGAAGATGATTCATGGGTTCTAGTATTGGCTGCCTAGTGGAAAATGATTTCTGTGTCGTAGCATTGGCTCCACACTGGTAGATGATTCCCTCATTGTAACATCAACTTCCTGTTAGTGTCATTATATGGATACTTCTATCACGGATCAAATCTGCTCTTTGAAATTTCATTTGAGGTGTGCCATATTGAAATTTTGGATCATTCAATTAGGTCATGTCAAAATGGTCGATTGATGGTTGTATTCTTCTTTGAAAATCAAATCTTCCCTCATGAGGTACATTTGCTGACCCATCTATATGTTCTATTCAATTTTGGTTTCAAATATGTTATTTTTAGTGTCAAGGAAGTTGTCCTTAGACTAGGTCTTAGGGTTCATTTCCAAGGTAAAAAGCATGATTTCAAGTATAAATAAAGGGAAAAAAATGTATGAGGATGACCAATAAACAATGAGTGATTACAAGTAAGTCTTGGTGATTTTACAAAGATCTGTTGTCACTAATGTCATTTTCATCTCAAGAAACATGTTTTTGAGATGAAAACAAAGTATTTTTAGTTTATTTATACTCTTTTGATGTAATTCAATTCATTTTATGTAATAGTTGTTCCAAGTTTCCCCAAATATTTCTCCTTGCTACAAGAAAATGAAACCATTGAAGAAATCACTTAAATCCAAGCATCATCCACCTGAAAAGAGATAATGGTATGAAACAGAGATTTGGAGGAAAGAAGAAAAAGTTCCAAAACATTAGAAAGTGGGTTTTTCTAAAGAAAAATCAAAATCACCCTCTATATAAGATGTCAAATTCCTTTTCCAAATTCATCACTTTCATTTGACAAAGAGAAAGAAGAGCATTGATGGAGAGAAGGGAATTGAGGCTAATTGGTGGCAAAGCAAAGAAGAGGCGTGGTGCACAGGAGACAAGGCATATCACATAGGAGGCAGGGTGTTGTGCATAGGAGATAGAGGCATTATGTAGAGAGGCACGAGCTCTGTGCATATGAATAGAGTGATGCACATAAGATAGTTTTTCGAGTGCAATTTCATACGGCACTGCATATAGACTCGGGGTGCTGCGCACCTGTAGAGGGCACTGCGCATAGCACCAATAGGTGCCAAAATACCCTATCAACCATTCAAACAATCCTTTTTGCTTTTATAGCTTCCAAACAAGTCAGTGGAATCTTTGAGCTATCCTCCTCACACTCAATTCGTCATTTTGAAGTTGGTTTGCTATTTCAAAATTCAAACCCTAATTCCCTCAAACACATCGCTCCACCTATCCCTTAAACCCTAATTCCCTCAACACATCCCTCCACCTATTCTTTATACCCTAATTCCCTCAAACACAATGCTAAAACCCTATTTACTAAACAATCCCTATCAAAGAAAAATACCCTCCTTGTCACTCTCATATCATATATATTCCATTCTACATAGCATAAGCTCATCTCCACTCCCCTATCCCTTTTCACCATAACTCATTCCTTGATTACCTTCTCTAGGGTTACACAGCTTCAAAATTTGACAAACATTGGTAAATAGGATAGAGATTATGAGGAGGAGGAAAACAATGGGAGTCAAATCATGGGAGATGAACCTGAGCATCAGAGAAAACCACATAAGGGAGGCAGAATTATCATAGAGGAACCATCAAACATCAGAGAGTTACAGGTGTCTCATATGACTATCACTTGTTTTAGACATGTAGGGTGTTATGAGTTATGTGAGCAAGTGGAAAGATTTCAACATCATCCTAAGATGAACAGGCTTTTTGTAGCCAATCTCCATGATAAAAAGGAATCTCTTGCTAGGGTTACATTTTCAGTTTCATCCTCCATCAGTGCTAATGCTACAAGGATTCCAAATGTGGGGGAAAATTTATATAAGGCACAAGATTTGGATGAGCAATACTATAAGCCATACATCAATCCAAGTACATATATGAAAAGAAGAGGACCTTTGCTTTAAAGTTCATTGAAGACAAGTATGCCCCTATGATGAGGATCATTATGAAGCATTTTACATGTGAGGGCATATTTTCTAGATTGTACACCTATCACATTAGGCTTCTTATGCACTTCACAAAGTTGAAAAGGTGGAGCATCTCGCATTTCTTATTAAGGAACATTGAGAAGATGGCCTACATTGTACAGAAAAATCCATACCTCAGTAGATGAGTAGTATCTATCACTATTCCACGATTAATATGATTGTGCTACATCATCTCAACCTCCTTAACATCTACAGGGATACATTCAGTTCCAATGGCATCTTCAATGGTCCTCGGATTCCTCCACCGATGCCTTAAGAAGTAGTAAGACCTTCTAGTAGTGCCAAAGTAAAGAAAGATGAGAAGGTTAAAGAGACTAAAACTGTTGAGGAGCCAAAAGCCTCCACGACATATCCGACATGGGCTAGAAAGTTGTTTGCAGCAGATAAGCAAGTGTCTACTCCACTTGATGTGTGAGTCACCTTGCCTTCTTCATCAGCTCATAGGCAAATTCTTGCTCTGCAAAATGTGGAAGGGGATTCGCCTTCTTCATCGATAGAATAGGTGCAATAACTACATAAATGGAAGGAAAAGGTGGTAGAGGAAAGCCTTGATGATGAGGAGGAAAGCATTTTGATTTGATGGAACGTAATGAACCAAAAAAACCACACATCCATCATGGCATTGAGATAGTTGACTTAGAGGTCCAAGATGAGGAAATAAATGAAAGCATAACCATAAGG
This sequence comes from Pinus taeda, assembly GCA_000404065.3. Lineage (NCBI taxonomy): Eukaryota > Viridiplantae > Streptophyta > Pinopsida > Pinales > Pinaceae > Pinus > Pinus taeda. Next base: position 19,550 of record APFE031668619.1, read on the forward strand.
GAAAAATATGCTGAGACTCAAGCACTGATGGACAACCTGACGAGAGCTAAGTATGTCATTTCATACCTTTACCAAGAGAAAAGGTAGCTAAGTGTCAAACAAATCCTCATGGAGCTGGAGCTTCTCAAATCAAAGAGGCAAAGTGACAAGGGCAAGTCAGTAATGCAAGAGGAAGAAACACCGACTACCTTGACAGCAAAATAAAGAATTGATAAGGAAATTGAGAAGGATAGAGAAAATTGGCTTGATAGGGTCAATTTGCATTTGGAGAAGCTTCTACAAAAGACAAATAGGGAAAATCAAATCATCAGCCACATGGCTCGCCATTGCAGTACCCGAAACAAGATTTGCAACATAAGGGCCAAGTAAATGAAGACAAGGCTAAAACAAGAACTCAAAGGAAGAAAGGAGGATGATAGGCTTAGGTTGATTACTAAAGCTTCCTTGGCTAACCAAGATAGTTAATGGTGGTATTTTCCACAAATTTTGAGCATGTTTTGAAGAATTTTTTCCGTTTGAAGAATTTGGCAATTGTTCACACTAAAATTTTAGCTCTATGCATGACGCCAATCATGCTGCACTTTTCCTAGGGGTATCCAGTGAGGCAATTGTCAGAATTTTTGGATTCATAATGATGATTACATGCACCCTGAGCATCTATTAAGCTTTTAGAGCAAAACTAGTCAACCAAAAGGTAAAAAACAACCAAAAAATGACCTTTGTGCCCTTTTTTGGACACACAAAAGTAGTCTTGGGAGAATCCATTTTTGAGGGATCAAATGAGCTTCAAATGAAAAAATTCAAGATTTTCTGGAAAGAATACTTGCAGATATTTCTAATGAGCTATCATGAGCTCAATTTGGACACCAGAAAGGCCTCCAAAATGGTAGTTCAAAAAGTGCTACGCATAAGACAATAATTGTGCTAAATTTCCATTTCACACTACCTTCACTATAATTTGGGTTTCCTCCCATGGATGGTGTTTTAATGATGTAAATGATGACTAGGCATGTAAATATGATGGATAATAAGTACTGGAAGGTAGATTCATTAGATTAAAAGTTATCTTGAGAACAAATGAATCAATTTCCTTACTTTTATAGGAAAGTTGTTAGGTTGCCTAGATTTGAGTTTTTGATGGATTAGTTCGTCATCCTTAGGAATTCGACCCTTGAGGATGAAATGAGGTTGAATCAATGTCTATATCTTCTTATTTTTCCTCATTTTAAAGTTTTGGACTCATTTGGATGCTTAGGCTTTGAGTAGACATCATTTTGTATTAGGTTTTAGCAGGAGATTAATAAAAAGTTACAGCTATTTCTTTGCGATCCATGTGGTATGATGTTCAATTCAGTTTTCCCTATTGTGATCATATGTTAAAAAAAAAATTGTACATCATTAAACATTTCATTGCTTTTAAGTGGATGTTTTCGAGTTGATAGGTAGAACCCATAATATTTATGCTCTGTTTTGGGAAAATATTCACACTCTATGTTTTCTTTAGTTTAGGAAGAAACCATGTTTCTTGCATGCTCTTTCTAGCTCCTCACCTATCTTGAAATCACCTCACCCATCAAACCCTAGAGTGTTGAGCCTTGTGCCTACCTTGCCCTATTGAACACTGTGCAAGTTTCACCTAATTTCCTTGCCCTAACTATTTGGCTCCTCTTCATCTAGCAAAACCCTTCAAAATCAAATCAAATCTTGTGCTACTGTGCTTATTCTAATATCATTTTCTTGATTGAGTCATCTTGGCTAAGATCCTTACAGAGAGAGCCCTCTCATGGCTTAGTAGGGCTAGCTACTTGGCTAAGTGTGGTTTGTGGTTACTGTGGCATTTCCTTCTTTCAGCTTGAGGTTCAATCTAGGTGATAACACTTCCCATAGGTAGATGATTCCTAGAATGTAGAATTGGCTCCCCGCTGGCAAATTATTCTTGGGTCATAGGATTGGATCCCTGTTCGAAGATGGCTCCCATGTCATAGCATTGACTCCCTATTGGAAAATGATTCCAAGGCTATAAAATCATATCCCTCCTCACAGATGATTCCTAGGTCGTAGGATTAGCTCCGTGCTCATAGTGATTCCCAGTAGTAGTAGTTGCTCTATGTGGTAGCTTGAGCTCCCATACGATGTCAAATTCCTGTTCTTTTAGATTCAAGAGTGTTCAACAAATGAGTAGAGTTGAAATTTGATTTGTTATTTTAGATGGGACATATGTTGCAGTCGATAATTTCTCCTTAGTTGAGAAGGAGTTTTAAGTTTACAGCTCAGGGACAAATTCCCTCCTTTGGAAAGTCTTCCCCATCAAGGCAGAACCCTCCTAGCCCTTGCAAGAATTTAATTTGGTTAAGGAAAAAAGTATTTTTAACATGGAAATGCACATGTGCGTAAAAGAAGAGGTTGAATCTAAAGAGAAATTGGTTAGTCTTGGAATCCTATAAACACAAGTCAAGTGAACCTCATTTGGACATGATTGTCAATCATATTCTTCTTCTCTATTATTTAGATTGGCTCACACAGGTTTGAGTTTGGTTGACATAATTGGTTCACATAGGTCTGAAATTGCACGGTTTGAGCTCAAACTTGTGAAGTAGGGCTTTTGGTCTCTAGCGTTATGGTTGGAATAAGGAAATTTTGACTGCACTCACTCACATTCAGGGTCCAACATGAACATTGGAGCCAAACTAGTGATCGCTAGCTCCATGGAGTTGTGACCCATGGTTTTCATAATAGTTGGCCACATATTTTGACCATTGATAGCACACTCAAAAACTATGATATGAAGTATATCTCTCTATTGGGCTCATCTCTGAAATATTCTTCGGTTAGTTTTGCTCGATAATATGATGATTGGTGAATTGGAATACCTTTGCTGGAGAATTTATGACAATCTAATAAGAAGAATAATTTGAAAGGGTTTCCCCTCTTGTGGGGTTTTTCCTTGGCCTCAAACCAAATCATGTTGTCTCTATTTGTGCATGGTTTTTTCTTCTCATGTTCCTTTTACTATTCTGCTCCATAGTAGATGTTACTTTTATTTGTACTTAATTTCTACTCATGTTCTCATGATATGCTGTGAATACAATGTAAATGGTGAAAATTTTGTTAATGCAATTATCTAAAGAAAATAAAAATAATGCCGTAAGGAAAAATATCATGAATTCTCACACTTGAAATTTGAGTAAACATGTAAGGAGATAAGTTGAAAATACAATTAAAAAGTAGTTTTCCTCTTTTCCCTCTAGAAATATTTACCCATTATCTTGATTCCTACCAGTTCTTTTAATGTTGTTTTTGTTATTACATTCTTTATTTCAAGGCCCATTTTATAACTAAAGGATATCCATATTCTTTGTTCTATGATTCGATATTTTAGCTTTTATTAAGCATTTGTATAAATCTTGACCACCAAATTTAAATTTCAATACTAAACTTGACATAAGATACAAGAAGATGTTGGCACTATCTTAACCTACAAGTAAGGAATTAAGTAAGATTACATGTTATTGGCAAAGGAATCCAACTTCAAAAAATAAATAAATTGTGCCTTCAACAAGTTGGAAAGGGTTTTCTAGCCATGAAAAAATAAAGCATAAAGAAATTTGGTGGCATGTAAGATATGGCAATTGATATTATGCTCTTATAGTTCATTGTTCCAAAATTCAACTTTGTATGTAACATTTGAAGTAATCCATGTGGATGGGAAGCCGTTATGAATTTAAAATGGAATTAGGGATGAAGGCATATCTAATCTAAGAAAGAAGTCTTTAGAAGAGTCAAAATTTTCTTAGAACATTATATTTATTTCCTAGGATCTAGTCTCGATGAAAATGATATTTATTATTTGTTCTAGCACCAAACAATCATGAAATCTTGTGAAGGATGAATGGCCTAATTCAAATGATTTTGTATTTTATTGTTTTAGTTTTAAAATTGCTCATGTATTCCTCAATTTAATGTAGTTTCTCTTTCATAATGTACAATGTTTTTGATATTATCAAAGAATAGTTTCACATGGAAGTAATGGGCTTGATATTTATTTGTCATACTAAATCTTCACTTAAACTCGTTCAATTTGGATTGAGTTCAATATATAATATTATCTTGGATGCTAAATAATGTTATAAGTGAATGGTCTATAAATTAAAGTGCTTAGGAGTCATAAAGGAAATGATGAGTGTGGTAATTAAATGAATTATATATTAAGAATATTTGAGTTATAATTTTGTTTTATTTGTCCATATTTGTTTGTTTTTTAGGAAATGTATACTTTCATGTGTTTCATGTAATACACCTTAATTTGAAGCTTCAATCTTACTTGTTGATACTTGAAGTGGAAGAACTGTATTCTTTTGTATAAGTTAGAGTATTTTTTATGTGTGATTGAATAGGATAAAGATGCCCTTTCGGGACCAAAATGATTGTGTGTGCTAAGTGTTGACAATTTTTTTGGGTTTTTTCCTTTTGAATATCAAAATAATCTCTATTTGAATTAAAAAAACCCCATCTTTCAAATTACATTATACTCGCTAGATCTACCCACTCTAGCTATTGAATTATTTTAGATTAGCCTAAAGTAGGGATGTTTAAATAAAACCTCTATTAGGAGCCATGACATAGTTGGCTTGCTAGGGATAGTGTAAGGAACAACATCCATTTTGGCATCATCATCACGAAAGGATATTCCAATTGATATTTCTTTGGAAGTGGCAAATGAAAAGTTTTTGCTCGTTGAGGGTGAACAAGAATCAAATGGCATCCTTTATGGTTTAAAAGGAAATATTTAAGAGTTCTCATTCACCATGTGACTCCACTCTTTCAAGATGGAGGGAGAAAGAAGACATATTAGGTTTAATCATAGCTCTAGAGAAAATCCAATTTATTATGATCCAAAAGGGTAGTTACAAAAGGAAATATATGATGTAAAGTGGGTTCTTCATCTTCAATATTCCTCTTATTGAAAAAAATTATATTCTTGAATCTAAATATTTTTAATATTTACCTAAAGTCAAACTCCTAAAAGATTTTTTTCAAGTCTTCCTTTGAATAAAATTGAACCATTAGTTGATTTTTCACCTGTAGGTATTTCATTGTCTCCTATTGGAAAGTTACCACCCTTTCTAACATCATTCTCTCCCAATTTCAAACCAATTTTAGTGGAAGCTACAATTTTTATTCTTCAACACTTAATGGCACATAAATGAAACCCAAATACACCATGGGTAGTTGCAAGGTATGGGCCTCTCAAAATTCCACTAAACCTACATGACACACCTCATAATTATTTAAACATACTTCCTAAGTTTGATGGGGAAAGTGAAAAATCAAAAAAATATCATATTGCTACCTTTCAAGAGTGCATTGATAATCTAACCATCAAATATGAATATGTATATACAAATATTTTTTTTCAAATTTTAGAAAGAAATGCTAGGAAATTGTTTTCAAACTTAAGTATAAACTCAATAGATATTTCATGGCACAACAATATTCATGGCAATTGAAAATATTTCATAGCAAAACAAAATTCATAACAATTAAAAATTAAAACATAAAACTTTTTAAACATAATTTAAATACACTAAAGAAAAAACTAAATATCTTTTAAACTTTTTTAAATTTATTTTTCAACCAAACACATTACATTTGAAAATACATTTCAAATATCACATATAATATTTTAAAGATAAAATGAAACTCAAGATATTCATCTGCTAGAGCACAAATAATGAAGTGATACCAGGAAAAAGCAATTTAAAAAAAAAAACATTTGAAAATATCACATACCATATTTTAAAGATAAAATGGAACGCAAGATATTCATCTGCTAAAGCACACAAATAATGAAGTTATACAACGAAGAAGCAATTAGAAAACAAAAAAGCAAACGAACAAGGGTTTTGCCAGATAACCTCGTAGGTTTTAGGCATTGCCCATATCATCCGAGTCATAGTAGTTAAATTCTTTCAGCAAACCCTAAAGAAAATGGGTGAAACGAAATATCTTTTGCAAGCCGTATTACGTTACGGAGAAATTACATCAAATATAATTTATCATCAGTTTCGAACTATTCAGCGTTCATAGTCAAAATAAAATTATTCGTTTTGCCTAGCCTTTTTAGAAAACTGAAATGATAAATCTTTTACAATCAGCCTTGAATTGGCATCTTAAATCGACAAAGAGGACATGTGTGTTGCCTTTCCAGCCATCAGGTCTCGTGGTACATATGCCCACATGGCATAACGCGCGCCTCCTCCCCCACTTTGTATTGCTCCAGGCAAATTGAGCACATTGAATTATTATCATCATTGATATGCTGTTCAGAAATGGTTACGCGGGGCAACTGCTGCAGGGCGGCTCTATCCGCCTATCCGACGGAATGAGCATCGCCTACAGCTGGTTCTCTTCTTTCGCGACGTCGTAACACAGTAAATTCTTCTCTCGTTATAGGTATTATTGTCATAGGTACCGCTGGTTCTCTTCTTTGGCAACCAATAAATCTCATGCTATTTTATTGTCATAGGTACAGTTGGTTCTCTTCTTTGTCAACCAATAAATCTTATGCTATTAAGTATTCAATACTGTTTAAGAATATTATGATGTTACCTTAAGTGGGCCAGCAATCACCTAGCAAATTCACCATTCATACATGGGCATGTATAGGGATAGCACTCAGGCTGAAAAGGACTCCAGCTTCCACTGGAAAATACTGACGCGAACTGCAGTGCCTGCATTAATGCGATATTCATTTGAATTTTGAAAAAGCCCACCCAAATGCTAGATATTTTAATTTCAAATTCCCGAATGGTTACTCAGTTTCATCAAATGGGATATAACAATGCATCAGGAGCTCAGCTGGCTGTGGAAAGTATTTCACGATTAGAGCCCTGTGGGCGACAGTGTCGGGCAACGAGCTAGACCCGAAGGTATTTCACCTGTGAGTCTGAGAAAGATAAGAACAAAAATAAAACCTATCTTTTGAGGTCATATGTTGAACAAAACGGTAGGGTTAAATGGTGTCCAGCGCAAGCCTGTGCATACTGTGGAGGTTGACTCTGATAATTGTAACTCATGAAACCAATAAAGGATTGTGTTTCTGGAAAGCATAGTCAATAATTATTTAGGTGTATTGTTAAAGAGAAATCAAATCATTATCTTGTTGCTATTTCTTTTTATCTCTCCCACGAAAGTGCAGTCAAAATAAAGTAATAAAACAACAAAAAGGCAGCAAGTTCTTGAAGTACATGCAATACATTTACTGCAATAGAATGGTTCCTAATACTACAAAGTAAGGAAGCAAGTTCTTGAAGTACATGCAATACATTTACTGCAATAGAATGCTTCCTAATACTACAAAGTAAATCTATTGCAGTAAATCTATAGTTCAAGAACTTGCTGCGTTTTTGTTGTTTTATTACTTTATTTTGACTGCACTTTCGTGGGAGAGATAGGGAGAAATAGTAACACTATAAAGATTTGATTTCTCTTTCAACAATACACCTCAATAATTATTGACTATGCTTTCAAGAAAGACACTCCTTTAAAGCCCAATTTATTAATATCCTAAAATATCGGGAAATTAATGAGGGGGAGATTAGGAGAAATAGCAACAAGATGAAGATTTGATTTCTCTTTCAACAATATATGATTTTATTTTTTAATAAAAAAATAGAAATAATTAATTATAAAATAAAATTTTATTTTAAAAAAATAATTAAATTAAATTTAGATGATGAAAAAAATGATTTTTTTATTATATAATATTTTAATTTAAAATATTTCATAAATGATTTAAATTTTTCATTATTTATATATTAGTATTTATATACAAATTTGGAGGTTAAAATAAAATGTTTTCATACTAAAAGTTTATCTTCAAATTAACAACAATTGGTTAATGGCTATTAAAAACTTGACTTTTTTAGAATGGAAGGAAATAGGTTAATAGTTATTAAAAATTTATCTTTATAGAATTGATAAAAATAGATTAATGTCTGAAGATGAGGAAGTGAAATGTTACCTTTTATAGCCCACCAACAATGTATTTTTATGAACAGATTCTAAATATCCAACTCTAAAATCCAATATTTGTATAGTTATGGATGAGTTATTTTTTAAAATATTTTATACATAAGTTTTGATATGCTCTTTTTTATCGCAAATTTTTATTTTTTTATAGTGTTTAATTTACAAACTTGTTTCAAATACTCACATAATCAAAGGAAATTATTTTTAAATAAAATTATTAATAAATCTAATCAAATAAAATTTCAACATCGAATCAATTTGTACATAAAATCATACAAGATAATAACAAATTTAGACTAGAAAAATCTGAGATATTTTATACATAAGTTTTGATATGCTCCTTTTTATCACAAATTTTTTTTTTTTTATAGTGTTTAATTTATAAACTTGTTTCAAATACTCACATAATCAACGGAAATTATTTAAATAAAATTATTAATAAATCTAATCCAATAAAATGAATTTGTAAAGAAAATCATACAAGATAATAACAAATTTAGACTAGAAAAATAGAGATGTGTCCACGCTCAAAAGAAATGATTTATGTTACCTTAGACTCACTCAATGACATGGTGTATTTGTTTCTAAGATGAGGAATTGTAGTTGAGAGAATATGTTAATTGTCTAATCCACTCAACAAACTAATCTTACTCACTTTCTAAAGTAAGTGTTATTCTAACTTCCCCTTAACACTTACATTATTACATAAGTCACAAATTACATTAAATCATATCAACTCTAATATGGTATTCATCATCAATTATGTTCATTTTGGGATCTTGCACACATTGCTCCTTTTCACCACGACATGAGAGACCAGTTGATATTCATTTGAAGAATAACCATCCTCTAACTATCATTGAGGAGCTCTGGAGAATTGAAATTTCTTAACTACCCCGAAGAATAGCTAAGATAATGAATATATCTATGGACAAGTTTCCATCCTAGTTGAGCGGAGAGGCTCATTCTACAACCCAGTATTATGTATAACCCGTTTGTTTGTCATCAAAGCTGAAATTTTTCTCATGTTCGCTCAAATAAAAAAAATTTAAATAACTATACAAAATATTTAAATATTTTTGATCCATAAAAAATTTGCACGTGAAAAAATTAGGTCCCTCATGGCTCATGTTAGATCCATATTTAAGATGGATCTATGCTGATAGTATGCACCAAAATAAACACTTCCACTTATATAGGTAACCTATCTACATACAAATATTATCCAACAATGAATTATGCAAAAACTTTGTTCACGCGCACACACATTAACAAATAATATAACTAGTAGCTATTTAGAAAAGCATGAGAGGCTATGTATTAAATTCATTATCATTGTCACAATCCGAGAAGTCAAGAAGGCTAGCCCCTTGCAAGTCTTCAATAGTAGCTATGTTGGTTGATTCCTTTAATTTTCCATTTAAAATATCTATGGCATGAGACTTAGATTTGAAGGTTGTATGTCCATGTTTTCGACAATATTCTATTGAGTTATCATTTTTATGGACTCTACCCTTTGAGAATAGTACCATCTCATCATGTGGGTTGTCCTATGTGTTACATGATTTCATCCTCTTCTCTACTGCTAATATTTTTGCAATCATTTTATCTAATGATCTAGAGGAAAATTGACTTAAGGTGAAAATAAGGTTATCATAATTTGAAGGTATTTAACAAAATAGTCTTACCATTTTCTTCTTCTATTTTTACCTCAATGTCCTCCAGCTGCCTTATGAATGATTTTAGATCATTTATGTGTGTAGACAATGATACACCATTATGCATTTTGAATTTGAATAGCTGCAATTTCAGTGAAAATTTTGCATTCACAACCTTTTCCCCAAATATCTTGCTTAAGTGTTCCCATATTTTTGAAGAGGACTTTCCTAAGTCTATAAGGTGAAGTTCTGAATCTCACAAAGATAATCCTATAATAGACTTGACTCTTTCTTTCCTTTTCTTCCATTTATCTAATTGTTTTGGATCTTCAAGTGATGGTTCTACTCCTTTTACTAAACTCCATAGGTTTTAATGCATCAAATTCATTTGGACTTTCACCTTCTAGGTATAGAAGTTTACCCATTGAATTTATCAATAACTATTTGCTCCATATTTAAAATAAACAACTACTGTAAAAAAATTATTACCTCGTACACTTTCTTTACTTCTTACGGCACTTGATGCTTTGACCAAAGCTGAAGCCTTTGCAAATGGTCGTTGTGTCACTATGTTGATCTTCTCACTTGCCAACCGTAATTACATCCATGCAAAACCATTCAAGACTCTACCTTACGTCAAAGATAGTCATGAAATCATCTCTACCTAACGTCACATGTATCATTCATTGTTAAAATATTACCAATTACCAATTAGTAGACACTACTAGGGAATTCCTCTTTTTTATGCCATGTGAGATTTACCAAGTCAAAGCATATCAAAACGATTAAATGGAATTAGAATATTAGATGCTCCTAGAAGTTTTGCATGTTTTGATTCCCATGCTCATGCTACTTCCACTTTCCATCTCCTCAATTTTATAAATGCTCGCTCTCACACTTCTTTTACTTGCCATCTCCTCAATTTCATAGATAACCTAACCATCAAGTGAAGAATAACATTTGAGAAAGGAGCAGAAGCAAAGTTAACGAAATCTGAAAACCAAATGGAAAGCACATAAAGAAAGCATAAATGATCATTGAGGTGGAAGGCAGAGCAATTAGGCAATTCTGTAGAAAATGGTTTAGGGAATTGTGGCAAGACTCATTAACAATACCAAGAAAATGTCAATACGAAGTGTTTCTATTAGACTAAAAAATTAATGTTAAGCAAGTAATTTTAGAGGATGCTAGCAATTCTTCATTATGAAAGCAACTTCCTCACAAATAGGCTTTCTAGTCCTTATTTTTGCGGATCTCCACCTTGGGAAGAGGCCAAATAATATTTTTAAATTGTTCATTGCTACCAAAAACTAATCCGAAGATTTAACACACTCGAGGAGAAATATATTATAACATTTTCCTTCAAGGTTTAGGTTTGAATTTTAATTCCCGTGTCGTGATTAATACTACGCATTGTATTGATTATTATAGGTCCTACTACCTTCATGTGAGGTGGCTTTTTGCATCTGCCGAAGGAGCATCATCATATCCCTTTCCTTTTTCACGAACTTTAGATTTACTGTCCCTTTCGAAGTGCCCTTCCTTTCCGCATTTCCATCACACATTTACATTCTTTCTTGGAGATTTAGATCTCCTTCTAGATTTAAATCTGCCACTCGATGACTTATTTTTGTTTATGTTCTGGGACCGTCCTCGTACAGACAAGGCATTCCATGGCAGTTGCATTGATACATATTGCAACAATCAAACTACCCACGAATCTGGTAGAGAACACAACAAATTGATGCACCTATCTTCATTTGAGATTTTAATATGAACAGATATTAACTGGCTCACCACAATATTAAAGGCATTCATATGCTCTGTCAACGAGTCTCCATCTTTCATCGTGAGGTTATACAACATTTTATGTAGGAACAATTTATTCACCAGAGACTTAGATTGATACAATGTCCCTAACTTGTCCCACAAAGCCTTCACTGAAGCTTCCCTTGATAAATTCAACAATACCAAATTTGAGACACACAATTGTATTTTGCTCTTTACTTTTTGATCCAAGTTCGCCAAGTCTTCAACTGAAATTATTGTTGGTTTAGTACCCGGATCTACCACGATCACTGATCTTTTTCCACTAGCAGATCCTCCATCTTCAATTTCCACAACTCAAAACTCTAACCATTAAATTTCTTGGTCTCTATCTTTACACTGCTCACCATCTTCTTTCACCATAAGAATTGATCCTACGGATCTCCCACTGAATAGGGTCTACCACATGCATGAGAAGAAAACCCCTTAGCAAGAAAAGGTTTCCCTGATTGAATTGTTTGAAGCCTCATTTCCAATAAATTTTCTCATTGTTCGAGAGCAAATCGTTATCCCTCCCACTCCTTAATCTCTTGAAACCACATAGCCTGCAACTTCTGTCCAAGTCCACTCAGAAAAATCTAACGCTAGTGGTCAACCCTTGCAAAGCAAAATCTCAGACCCATCAACAATGCAACCCGAGAACCTTTAGCATTGGTCATTTTCACAGTTGTTTGAATTTATCCAACATGCAACTTAGAGGGCTGAGTAGATCCATAATGACCTGGTCACCGAGCACGAGCACTAGAAGCACAAGCTTGTGACTATCATGGGAGAGTGAGATCAACTATGACATACCAACCAAAAATTGTAATCACACGTCAAGCAAGTGACATCAAAGCTACAAGCACTCTAGCCAACAGTGGCTGATTTAGTTATTGAAGTGCCCAAGGAATTTTCGGCCTGCATATTGGTCAGCTAATGCAACCGTATTCAGACAACATTCACACAACGTGTGGCCACCAACAAGGAGCTGAAGAAGAGTTTAGATACGGTAAGACTAGTGCTACCCAATCCAGCTACAAGCTACATCGCAAAGGTCGAGTAGAAACGCCATACAGCCATTGCGCCAAACGCTTCTCTAACTGATGCCTTAGCAGATGGTTATGTGCTAAGGGAGCATGTCAACGATTGGTCAGGGAGCTTGGCCATGTAAAACTAGCCACTGTATCCACTCCTCCAACTCCAACAACACATCACTGACAACAAGACCTGCAAGGACAAAGGTTAAGTAAATAAAATCAATGATGAGATCAACTACCTCGAGGCTAGGGTACAACAAATTGAGGAGGAACAGGAAAAGATAAAAAAGAAAATTCTTGATATTAGGCCACCGGTCGGTAAGCATGTGATTACTCTGTGGGAGCTATGTGGCGAGGTCGAAGAACAATGGAGCACCTTGCATAACACCCACCCCGATCAACCGAACTGCATATGAACGTCTAAATTTCTTCAAAAGGAAGAAACCCTCACATGCATCTAGGAGATGACATTGGAAGATTATAACTGCTTCCGCGAGGAAACGATTGTCGCAGTACCTAAGTTGGGGCCTTCATTTGCAAAAGGAGGAAAAAGTGTAGCGGAAGTAGCCTCGCATGTCTCAAGGCCAACACAACCAGAGGCAAAATCAGCAGCACCTAGAGAAGAAGAACCAGCACAACAACAAGAAATAATAGCAAAGTCCTCGCGAGGAACATAAACAGAGCTAACAACACTTAAGATAGATGGTCGGGGCCTCTTGGTGCCTTCGTTTTGAATTTCAGAGTTTGGAGGGAAGAAAGGTCAAGAATAGGTGGTGGGGATAATGGTTGAGGTTGTGGAGATGATAACTAAAGGAAAGGGACACGAACCGGGAGTGAACAGGTAATTATGGCAAGGTGGTGGAAGAATACAAAAGAAACCGAGGAAGGGAAATCGAAGCCATCTGAGCATGGATTCAACCGAGCAGAGCTGGTAGTGGGAATGTAGAGCAAAGGATAAAAGGAAAAATATAGCACAAGGAAGAGGTTGCAATGAAGTCAGTGAGAAAGGGTAGGACTATCCTCTTATCTGGTTATTTCCATTCTTGTGAGTTGCATTCTATGAAAATGTACTCTTTGTGTATTTGATGAACAGGGTTCAAGCCTTTTATACTCTGCCATGTACTCTCTTATATTGCAGTTAATGAAAGAACCAAATTTGGTTGCTTATTATATTTTTTTGTTCCTTATGGGTCATTTAATTTTTAAATGAATGATCAATAACTAGGTAGTTTCCTGTGATGGTAGAAGTAGAATGACAATCTTAGATAGTACTGAGAATTGAGTGTGATGAGCTATTGTTGTACATTATTTGCATTTACTTGATAGCCCACTCAACCCCATCTAAATTCGGTAGCGTGACGCCTCGATTGAGATTCCTTGCCCTATGGGTAAGGTGAAAATGCTAGCATTGTCCTACACTATAGTGGAGCCTTGTTGGCCCCTTGAGCCTGAACAACCTAGGGTCTCTTCCATGTTGTCATTTTGTGCCAACACACGTAGATAGGGCTGCAACAAGTTTTCTCAAACATATACAAAAAATGTTATTAATAAGATGCATAGAAGTTGTTATAGAATTTATGGTGCCCATAGCACATCGCATGCCATTCAGAAAATTAGAAAATTGGTTTTAAATTTTCGCTTCTAATTATCACATGATTCCATGTGCACTTGATTTTGATGAGAGTTCAAGGTAGTCTTGCTGAAATATCTACCTAGACGTCCACCTTAACCAATGCACTAATGTCCTCACCCCTGATCGAGTATTGATAAGACCTTTTCATTAGAATATATAAATATGACTTTCACTCCTATTCTAGAGGATAGTTTGGAGATTCCCATGAAACTATAAGTTGCTATATCTGTCAAGAAAAATGCTATTGAAATACAAGACCATTATTGCGAGATTTCGCCATTATAACCAATGCTTATAACCACTAGCTACAATGTAAACATTTCCCTTCTAACAGTCTACAACATCATCAAATGATAATTACATCAGGTCCTGAAATGATGACCTGGAAAATGAAACTAGTCTATTGCATTTAATTTTCCCATGAACTGGAAACAATGTATTCATACCATAAATATAAATATGTTTAAAAACAATGTACAATATAAGAATGTATGTAAGGCTTAGCATGAAAGAGGTTTTGCAACCCCAAATTTATGAGCAAGTCTTTTCAAGAGACTCCAAATCAATGTTGTTGGCCATGTGTTAAGGCTCAAATTAACATACGGGGTGAATTGTCTATTTGCATTGAGTTGAGAGTAACATAGCCACCTACATAGGGTTTAGATACTAGTAAATGGAAATGTCAACAAGAAGTGTTTTAGCCATTTCTGCATAGTATAGTTGTAACTGCATTTTTTTACTTTGTATACATTGGGCCTTCCTTTGTGAAGCTTTCCAATGAAAGTTAGAGATGAAGGAAAATGTGAAAGCGGGCCTCCCCAAGTAGTGGAGGTGACACTGTTCAATTACTTTGTGAAGACAAAACAAACTCGTTTAGCTTATTCAAGTTATGTTTCGTGCTTAGATGTAAGTAGGAAATAAAAACCCAACTAGATGTAAGTAGTCAATCACAAGGATTTGTGTGCCATAAACCAAGATCCTTATTATGTTTGAACAAAAATATACATGAGTAATATGATAGAGAAAATAAAAAATAATCTTAGAAGTTACTTGCACCGAAAAAAACTGCTTAAAAATGGAGATATGCTTTAATCCACTTATCTATACACAAGTCGCACTTAACAAAAATAGTCCACATATAAACGATAAATACATCAAAAGTAAAAGAGTCCACATATAAACAATAAATACACCAAAAGTAAATCTTCATGAAAATTGAACTTTCCACTTATCTATAAGCAAGTTACACTTAACAAAACAACTCTACATATAAACAATAGATACATCAAAAGTAAATCTTTGCTTCCCTTTATGAGATTCCACTAAAAACAATGATCACATTTTATTAAACTAAATAATCAAATATTAATAACAATAGCACACAATAATATTGACTTGATAATCAATCAAAAGGATTGGGTTGCCACAAACGTCAAAGATCCTTATTCCACTGGAACCAACAAAGATACGACAAAATAAGAGAAAAACTCATCCGAGTCCGGCGGCCCACTTGCAGTGCTTAATAATAAGTGACAACTGGTTCTAGTAATAATTGCTTCTTTATGCGCACCGTGCTGGTGCATTCTTCCAACTAACTCCGGAGAGATTGTTTTCAAAAGCCTGAATTAGGTTTTCAAAATATTTGTCTGTCAATTTTGTAAGCTTTTCAAGCCTGATACAGAAGTGATCAAAATCGCGGAGTGCCTTTTTCCCAGTCGAAGTATTAGCGTCAGCTTTAAGGGCACTTTCTATATGGTCTTGCAACTCTTGTTCAACGCAATGCGGAAGTCGTTCTAAACTACTTTCAGCTTCACCTTGCAAGAATTCGAAAAGATTTTGTTTTTTGCGAACAATATCAGCTTCCAGATCATGATCATTGGATGCCGGGGTTAAATAATAACCATATGCATATGTCCATTTAAGCAGAGTCAACCTCCACACAGTACGCACAGGCTGGCGCTGGACACCATTTAACCCCACCTTTTTGTTCAACATATGACCTCACAAGATAGGTTCTATTTTTGTTCTTATCTTCCTCAGATAACCCTAGAGAAAATACCATGCATTCACTCACTATGCCACGGCATCATGGACCTTGATGTGGAAATCGTAGGCAAAGCTCATTCTATCTAACAACAGACTCACGGGTGAAATACCTTCAGGTCTAGCTCGTTTCCCAACACTCTGGCCCACACGGCTCGGATCGTGAAATACTTTGAGTTTGCCTCCTTTCACCACAGCCCGCTGAGCTCCTTATGCATTGCTATATGCCATTTGATGAAACTGAATAACCATTCCCGAATTTGAAATTAAAATATCTAGCATTTGGGCGGGCGTTTTCAAAATTCAAATGAATATCGCATTAATGCAGGCACTACAGTTCGCGTCAGTATTTTCCGGTGGAAGCTGGAGTCCTTTTCGGCCGAAGGGCTATCCCTATACATGCCCATGCATGCATGGTGAATTTGCTAGGCGATTGTTGGCCCACTTTAGGTCCCATCATAGTATTATTAAGCCGCATTGAATACCCAATAGCATGGGATTTATTGGTTGCCGCAAAAGAAGAGAAGAATTTAGTTGGGAAAGAAGAGGGCAACCAATAAATCCCATGCTATTGGGTATTCAATGTGGTTTAAGAGTACTATGATGGTACCTCAAGTGGGCCAGCAATCGCCTAGCAAATTCACCATGCATGCATGGGCATGTATAGGGATAGCCCTCCGGCTGAAAAGGACTCCAGCTTCCACCGGAAAATACTGACGCGAACTGCAGTGCCTCCATTAATGCGATATTCATTTGAATTTTGAAAACGCTCGCCCAAATGCTAGATATTTTAATTTCAAATTCGGGAATGGTTACTCAGTTTCATCAAATGTCGTATAGGAATGCATCAGGAGCTCAGCTCGCTGTGGCGACAGGAGGCGAACTCAAAGTATTTCACGATTCGAGCCGTGTGCACCACAAAGTCGGGCAACGAGCCAGACTCGAAGGTATTTCACCTGTGAGTCTGTTGTTGAATAGAATGAGCTTTGCCTACGATGTCCACATCAAGGTCCATGATGTCGTGCCATAGTGAGTGAAGACATGATTTTTTCTCTGGGGTTATCTCAGGAAGATAAGGACAAAAATAAAACCTATCTTGTGAGGTCATATGTTGAACAAAACGGTAGGGTTAAATGGTGTCCAGTGCCAGCCTGTGCGTACTGTGTGGAGGTTGACTCTGCTAATTGTAACTCATGTAACCAATAAAGGAGTGTGTTTCTTGAAAGCATAGTCAATAATTATTTAGGTGTATTGTTGAAAGAGAAATCAAATCTTCATCTTGTTGCTATTTATTCCTATCTCTCCCACGAAAGCGTAGTCAAAATAAAGTAATAAAACAACAAAAATGCAGCAAGTTCTTGAACTACATGCAATACATTTACTGCAAATCACTATCCCTCCCACTCCTCAATCTCTTGAAACGACATAGCCGCAACTTCCCCCCAGTCCACTCAGAAAAATCTAATGCTAGCGGTCAACCCTTGCAAAGCAACATCTCAGACCCATCAACAATGAAACTCGAGAACCTTTAGCACTGGTCATTTTCACAGTTGTTTGAATTTATCCAACATGCAACTTAGAGGGCTGAGAAGATCCATAATGACCTGGTCACAGAGCACGAGCACTAGAAGCACCAGCTTGTGACTATCACAGCCGAGTGAGATCAACTTTGAAATACCAACCAAAAATTGTAATCACAGGTCAAGCAGGTGACATCAAAGCTACAAGCACTCTAGCCAACAGTGGTTGATTTAGTTATTGAAGCGCCCAAGGAATTTTCAGCCTGCACATTGGTCACCTAATGCAACCATATTCAGACACCATTCACAGAACTTGTGGCCACCAACAAGGAGCTGAAGAAGAGTTTAGATACGGTAAGACTAGTGCTACCCAATCCAGCTACAAGCTACATCGCAAAGATTGAGCAGAAATTCCATACAGCCGCTGCACTAAAGGCTTCTCTAAGTGATGCCCTAGCAGATGGCTATGTGCTAAGGGAGAATGTCAATGATTGGTCAGGGAGCTTGGCCATGTAAAACTAGCCACTGTATCCACTCCTCCAACTCCAACAACACATCACTGACAACAAGACCTACAGGGACAAAGGCTATGTAAATAAAATCAATGATGAGATCAACTACCTCGAGGCTAGGGTACAACAAATTGAGGAGGAACAGGAAAAGACAAAAAAGAAAACTCTTGATATTAAGCCACCGGTCGGTAAGAATGTGATTACTATGCGGGAGGTATGTGGCGAGGTCGAAGAACAATGGAGCACCTTGCAGAACACCCACCGCGATCAACCGAACTGCATATCAACGTCTAAATTTCTCCAAAAGGCAGAAACGCTCACATGCATGTGGGAGATGACATTGGAAGATCATAACTGCTTCCACCAGGAAACGATTGTCGCAGTACCTGAGTTGGGGCCTTCATTTGCAAAAGAAGGCAAAAGTGTAGCGGAAGTAGCCTCGCATGTCTCGAGGCCAACACAACCAAAGGAAAAATCAGCAGCACCTAGAGAAGAAGAACCAGCACAACAACAAGAAATAATAGAAAAGTCCTCGCCAGGAACATAAACAGAGCTAACAACACTTAAGATAGATGGTCGGGCCCTCTTGGGGCCTTCGTTTTGAATTTCAGAGTTTGGAGGGGAGAAAGGTCAAGAATAGATACATCAAAAGTAAATCTTTTCTTCCCTTTATGAGATTCCACTAAAAACAATGATCACATTTTATTACACTAAATAATCAAATATTAATAACAATAAGAGACAATAATATTGACTTGATAATCAATCAAAAGGATTGGTTGCCACTAACATCCGAGATCCTTATTCCGCTGGAACCAAAAAAGATACGACAAAATAAGAGAAAAATTCATCCGAGTCCGGCGGCCCACTTGCAGTGCTTAATAATAAGTGACAGCTGGTTCTAGTAATAATTGCTTCTTTATGCGCACCCTGCTGGTGCATTCTTCCGACTAACTCCGGAGAGATTGTTTTCAAAAGTCTGAATTAGGTTTTCAAAATATTTGTCAGTCGATTTTGTGAGCTTTTCAAGCCTGATAAAGAAGTGATCAAAATCACGCAATTCCTTTTTCCCAGTTGAAGTATCAGCATCAGCTTTAAGGGCGCTTTCTATATGGTCTTGCAACTCTTGTTCAACGCAATGAGGAAGTCGTTCTAAACTACTTTCAGCTTCACCTTGCAGGAATTCTAAAATATTTTGTTTTTTGCGAATAATATCAGCTTCCTGATCATGATCACTGGATGCCGGGGTTAAATAATAACCATATGCATATGTCCATTTAAGCCGAGTCAACCTCCACACAGTACGCACAGGCTGGCGCTGGACACCATTTAACCCTACCTTT
Organism: Pinus taeda; assembly: GCA_000404065.3. Taxonomy (NCBI): domain Eukaryota; kingdom Viridiplantae; phylum Streptophyta; class Pinopsida; order Pinales; family Pinaceae; genus Pinus; species Pinus taeda. The sequence goes on from APFE031668619.1 coordinate 39,136, forward strand.
TTGTTCAACATATGACCTCACAATATAGGTTCTATTTTTGTTCTTATCTTCCTCAGATAACCCCAGAGAAAAAACCATGTCTTCACTCACTATGGAATGGCATCGTGGACCTTCATGTGGACATGATAGGCAAAGCTCATTCTATTTAACAACAGACTCATGGGTGAAATACCTTCGGGTCTAGCTTGTTGCCCGACACTCTAGCGCACACGGCTCAGATCGTGAAATACTTTGAGTTCGCCTCCTTTCGCCACAGCCCGCTGAGCTCCTTATGCATTGCTATACGCCATTGGATGAAACTGAGTAACCATTCCCCAATTTGAAATTAAAATATCTAGAATTTAGGCGGGCGTTTTCAAAATTCAAATGAATATCCCATTAATGCAAGCACTGCAGTTCGCGTCAGTATTTTCCGGTGGAAGCTGGAGTCCTTTTGGGCGAGAGGGCTATCCCTATACATGACCATGCATGCATGGTGAATTTTCTAGGCGATTGTTGGCCCACTTGAGGTCCCATAATAGTATTCTTAAACCACATTGAATACCCAATAGCATGAGATTTATTGGTTGCCAAAGAAGAGAACCAGCTGTACCTATGACAACAATACTACGTTCACACCAAAGAAGAGAACCAGTTGTACCTATGACAATAATACCTATAACAAGAGAAGAATTTAGTTGGGAAAAAAGAGAATAATTTATTGTTGTACGACGTCATGAAACAAGAGAACCAGCTCTAGGAGATGCTTAGTCCGTCCGCCAGGCGGATAGAGTGCAGTAGTTGCCCCGATTAATCATTTTTGAACAACATATCAACGATGATAATAATTTAGTGTGCTCAATTTGCCTGGAGCAATCCAAAGTGGGGGAGGAGGCGTGGGTTATGCCATGTGGGCATATGTTCCACGAGACCTGCATATTTAGATGGCTGGAAAGGCAACACACATGTCCTCTTTGTCGATTTAAGATGCCAATTCAAGGCTGATTGTAAAAGATTTATCATTTCAGTCTTCTAAAAAGGTTAGGCAAAACGAATAATTTTATTTTGACTATGAACACTGAATAGTTCGAAACTGACTATAAATTATATTTAATGCAATTTCTCCGTAACGTAATACGGCTTGCAAAAGATATTTCGCTTAACCCATTTTCTTTTAGGGTTTGCTGAAACAATTTAACAGCTATGCCTCGGATGATATGGGCAATGCATAAAACCTACGAGGTTATCGGGCAAAACCCTTGTTCGTTTGCTTTTTTGTTTTCTAATTGCTTCTTCATTGTATAACTTCCTTATTTGTGTGATTTAGTAGATGAATATCTTGAGTTTCATTTCATTTTATCTTTAAAATATTGTATGTGATATTTTCAAATGTATTTTTATTTTTTAATTGCTTTTTCCCAGTATAACTTCATTATTTGTACTTTAGCAGATGAATATTTTGAGTTTCATTTTATCTTTAAAATATTATATGTGATATTTCAAATGTATTTTCAAATGCAATGTGTTTTGTTGAAAAAGAAATTTAAAAAGTTTGAAAGATATTTAGTCTTTTCTTTAGTCTATTTATGCTTTAATTTTTAATTGTTATGAATTTTGTTTTGCTATGAAGTATTTTCAATTGCCATGAATTTTGTTTTGCCATGAAGTATCTATTGAGTTTATAGGTAAGTTTGAAAACCATTTCCTTGCATTTCCTTCTAAAATTCGAAACAAAAATATTCGTATATACATATTCAAGTTTGATGGTTAGATTATCAATGCACTCTTGAAAGGTAGCAATATGATATTTTGTTGATTTTTCACTTTCCCTATCAAACATAGGAAGTATGTTTAAATAATTCTAAGGTGTGTCATGTAGGTAAAGTGGAATTTTAAGAGGCCCATACCTTGCAACTACCCATGGTGTATTTGGTTTTCATTTATGTGCCATTAAGTGTTGAAGAATAAAAATTGTAGCTTCCACTAAAATTGGTTTGGAATTGGGAGAGAATGAGGCTAGAAAGGGTGGTAACTTTCCAATAGGAGACAATGAAATACCTACCCCTGAAAAATCAACTAATGGTTCAATTTTATTCAAAGGAAGACTTGAAAGAAATCTTTTAGGAGTTTGACTTTAGGTAAATATTAAAAATATTTAGATGCAAGAATATAATGTTTTTTCAGTAAGAGGAATATTGAAGATGAAGAACCCACTTTACATCATATATTACCTTTTGTAACTACCCTTTTGGATCGTAATAAATTGGATTTTATCTAGAGCTATGATTAAACCTAATATGTCTTCTTTATCCCTCCATCTTGAAAGAATGGAGTCACATGGTGAATGAGAACTCCTAAATATTACCTTTTAAACCGTGAAGGATGTCACTTTATTCTTGTTCACCCTCAACAAGCAAAAATTTTTCATTTGACACTTCCAAAGAAATTACAATTGGAATATCCTTTCGTGATGATGATGCCAAAATGGATGTGGTTCCTTACACTATCCCTAGCAAGCCAACTATGCCATGGCACCTAATGGAGGTTTTAGTTAAACTTCCCTACTTTAGGCTAATCTAAAATAATTCAATAGCTAGAGTGGGTAGATCTAGCAAGTATAATGTAATTTGAAAGATGGGGTTTCTTTAATTCAAATATAGATTATTTTGATATTCAAAAGGAAAAAACCCGAAAAAATTGTCAACACTTAGGACACACAATCATTTTGGTCCCCAAAGGGCATCTTTATCCTATTCCATCACACATAAAAAAGACTCTAACTCATACAGAAGAACACAATTCTTCCACTTCAAGTATCAACAAGTAAGATTGAAGCTTCAAATTAAGGCGTATTACATGAAACACATGAAAGTATACATTTCCTAAAAAACAACCAAATATGGACAAATAAAACAAAATTATAACTCAAATATTCTTAATATATAATTCATTTAATTACCACACTCATCATTTCCTTTATGACTCCTAAGCACTTTAATTTATAGACCATTCACTTATAACATTATTTAGCATCCAAGAAAATATTATATATTGAACTCAATCCAAATTGAACGAGTTTAAGTGAAGATTTAGTGTGACAAATAAATATCAAGCCCATTACTTCCATGTGAAACTGTTCTTTGATAATATCAAAAACATCTACATTATGAAAGAGAAACTACATTAAAGTTGAAGAATACATGAGCAATTTTAAAACTAAAACAATAAAATACAAAGTCATTTGAATTAGGCCATTCAACCTTCACAAGATTTCATGATTGTTTGGTGCTATAACAAATAATATATATCATTTTCATCAAGACTATATCCTAGGAAATAAATATAATGTTACTTCTAAGCAAATTTTGACTCTTCTCAAGAGTTCTTTCTTAGATTAGATATGGCTTCATCCCTAATTCCATTCTAAATTCATAACTCCTTCCCATCCACATGGATTACTTCAAATGTGACATACAAATTTGAATTTTGGAACAATGAAATATAAGAGCATAATATCAATTACCATATCTTACATGCCACCAAATCCCTTTATGTTTTATTTTTTCATGGCTAGAAAACCCTTTCTTACTTGTTGAAGGCACAATTTATTTATCTTTTGATGTTGGATTCCTTTTCTAATAACATGTAATCTTACTTGATTCCTTACTTGCAGGTTAAGACAATGCCAACATCTTCTTGTATCTTATGTCAAGTTTAGTATGTAGATTTAGATTTGGTGGTAAAGATTTATACAAATGCTTAATAAAAGCTAAAATATCTAATCATAGAACAAAGCATTTGGATATCCTTTAGTTATAAAATGGGCCTTGAAATAAAGAATGTAATAACAAAAACAACTTTAAAAGAACCAATAGGAATCAAGAAGATGGGTAAATATTTCTAGAGGGAAAAGAAGAAAACCACTTTTTAATTGTATTTTCAACTTATCTCCTTATATGTTTACTCAAATTTCAAGTGTGAGCATTCATGCTATTTTTCCTTAGGGAATTATTGTTATTTGCTTTAGATAATTTCATTAACAAATTTTTCACCATTTACATTGTATTCACACCATATCATCATAACATGAGTAGAAATTAAGTACAAATAAAAGTAACATCTACTATGGAGCAGAATAGTAAAAGCAACATGAGAAGAAAAAACCATGCACAAATAGAGACACCATGATTTGGTTGGAGGCCGAGGAAAAACCCCACAAGAGGGGAAACCTTTTGAAATTATTCTTCTTATTAGATTGTCATAAAATTTCGAGCAAAGATATTCCAATTCACCAATCACCATATCATGGATAAAAACTAACAAAACAATATTTGAGAGATGAGCCCAATAGAGAGATATACTTCATATCATAGTTTTCGAGAGTGCTATCAATGGTAAAAAAATGTGGCCAACTATTAAACCATGGGTGACAATTTCCATGGAGCTAGCGATCACTAGTTTGGCTCCAATGTTCAAGTTGCACCCTGTATGTGAGTGAGTGCAGTCAAAATTTCCTTATTCCAACCATAACGCTAGAGACCAAAAACCCTACTTCACAAGTTTGAGCTCAAACCGTGCAATTTCAGACCTATGTGAACCAGTTATGTCAACCAACCTCAAACCTATGTGAGCCAATCTAAATAATAGAGAAGAAGAATATGATTGACGATCATGTCCAAATGAGGTTCAGTTGACTTGTGTTTATAGGATTCCAAGACTGTCCAATTTCTCTTTGGGCTCAACCTCTTATTTTAAGCACATGTGCATTTCCATATTAAAAATACCTTTTTCCTTAACCAAATTAAATTCTTACAAGGGCTAGGAGGGTTCTGTCTTGATGAGGAGGAATTTCCAATGGAGGGAATTTGTCGCTGAGCTGTAAAATTAAAACTCCTCAACTAAGGAGAAATTACCGACTACAACATATGTCCCATCTAAAATAACAAATCAAATTTCAGCTCTGCTCATGTGTTGAACACTCTTGAATCTAAAAGAACGGAATTTGACATCGTATGGGAGCTCAAGCTATCACATAGAGCCACTACTACTACCGGGAATCACTATCAGTAGGGAGCCAATCCTACGACCTAGGAATCATCTGTGAGGAGGGAGATGATATTATAACCTTGGAATCATCTGCCAGTAGGGAGTCAATGCTATAACATGGGAACCATCTTCGAATACAGATCCAATGCTATGACCGAGGAATCATTTGCCAGTGGGGAGCCAATGGTACATTCTCGGAATCATCTGCCTATGGGAAGTGTTATCACCTAGATTGAACCTCAAGCTAAAAGAAGGAAATGCAACGGTAAACACAAACCACACTTAGCCAAGTAGTTAGCCCTACTAGGCCACAAGAGGGCTCTTTCCATAAGCATCTTAGCCAATATGACTCGATCAAGAAAATGATATTAGAATAAGCATAGTAGCACAAAATTTGATTTGATTTTGAAGGATTTTCCTAGATGAAGAGGAGCCAGATAGTTAGTGCAAGGAAATTAGGTGAAACTTGCACAATGTTCAATGGGGCAATGTAGGCACAAGGCTCAACACTCTATGGTTTGATGGGTGAGGTGATTTCAAGATAGGTGAGGAGCTAGAAAGAGCATGCAAGAAACATGGTTTCGTCCTAAACTAAAGAAAACATAGAGTGTGAATATTTTCCCAAAACAAAGCATAAATATTATGGGTTCTACCTATCAACTTGAAAACATCCACTTAAAAGCAATGAAATTTTTGATGATGTAAAAAAAACATTTTAACATATGATCACAATAGGGAAAACTAAACTGAACATCATACCACATGGATCCCAAAGAAATAATTGTAACCTTTTATTAATCTACTGCTAAAAACTGATACAAAATGATGTCTACTCAAAGCCCAAGCATCCAAATGAGTCCAACCATTTAAAATGAGGAAAAAGAAGAAGAAATAGACATTGATTCAGCCTCCTTTCATCCTCAAGGGTCGAATTACTAAGGATGAGGAACTAATCCATCAAAAATTGAACAAGAAACTAAAATCTAGGGAACCTAACAACTTGCCTATAAAAGTGAGGAAACTGATTCATTTGTTCTCAAGATAACTTTTAATCTAATGAATCTACCTTCCAGTACTTATTATCTATCATATTTACATGCCTAGTCATCATTTACATCAGTAAAACACCATCCATGAGAGGAAACCCAAAATTATAGTGAAGGTAGAGTGAAATGGAAACCGAGCACAATTTTTGTCTTATGCATAGCACTTTTTGCACTACCATTTTGTAGGCCTTTCTGGTGTCCAAATTGAGCTCATTACAGCTCATTAGAAATATCTGTAAGTATTCTTTCAAGAAAATCTAGAATTTGTTCATTTGAAGTTAATTTGATCCCTCAAAAATGGATTCTCCCAAGACTACTTTTCTTTGCCCAAAAAAGGGCCCAAAGGTCATTTTTTGGTTGTTTTTTACCTTTTGATTGAATAGTTTTACTCTAAAAGCTTAATAGATGCTCAGCGTGCATGTAATCACCATTATGAATCCAAAAATTCTCACAATTTCCACATTGGATACCCCTAGGAAAATCGGAGCATGATTGGCGTCGTGCATAGAGGTAAAATTTCAGTGTCAAAAATGGCCAAATACTTCAAACGGCAAAAAATATTCAAAACATGCTCAAAATGTATGGAAAATACCACCATTAAGTATCTTGGTTAGCCAAGGAAGCTTTAGCAATCAACCTAAGCCTATCATCCTCAGTTTTTCCTTTGAGTTCTTGTTTTAGCCTTGTCTTCATTTACTTGGCCCTTACGTTGCAAATCTTGTTTCGGGTAATGTAATGGCGAGCCATGTGCCTGATGATTTGATTGTCCCTGTTGGTATTCTGTAGAAGCTTCTCTAAATGAAAATTGACCCTATCAAGCCAATTTTATCTATCCTCCTCAATTTCCTTCTCAATTCTTTATTTTGCAGTCATGGTAGTCGATGTTTCTTCCTCTTGCATTACTGAGTTTCCCTTGTCACTTTTCCTCTTCGATTTGAGAAGTTCCAACTCCATGAGGATTTGTTTGACACTTAGCTACTTGTTCTCCTTCTAAAGGTATGAAATGACATACTTAGCTCTCGCCAGGTTGTCCATGAGTGTTTGGATATTTGCATCTTTTTCCCTTATGGTTATGCTTTCATTTATTGCCTCATCTTAGACCTCTAAGTCAACTATCTCAATGCCATGATGAATGTGTGGTTGTTCTAGTTCATTATCTTCAATAAAATCAAAATGTTTTCCTCCCCATCATCAAGGATTTCCTCTACCACCTTTTCCTTCCATTTATGCAGTTGTTGCACCTGTTCTATAGATGAAGAAGGCAAATCCCCTTCCACATTTTGCGGAGCAAGAATTTGCCTATGAGCTTATGAAGAAGGCAAGGTCACTTCCACATCAAGTGGAGTAAACACTTTCCTATCTACTGCAAACAACTTTCTAGGCCCTGTCTGATATGTCGTGTATGCTTTTGGCTCCTCAACAGCTTTAGTCTCTTTAACCTTCTCATCTTTCTTTACTTTGGCACTGCTTGAAGGTCTTACTACTTCTTGAGGCACCGGTGGAGGAATCCAAGGACCATTGAAGATGCCATTGGAAATGAATGTATCCCTAGAGATGTTAAGGAGGTTGAGATGATGTAGCACAATAATATTAATTGTGGAATAGTGATAGATACTACTCATTTGCTGAGGTATGGATTTTTCTGTACAATGTAGGCCATCTTCTCAATGTTCCTTAATAAGAAATACGAGATGCTCAATATTTTCACCTTTGTGAAGTTCATAAGAAGCCTAATGTTATAGGTGTACAATCTATAAAATATCCCCTCACATATAAAATACTTCATAATGATTTTCATCATAGGGGCATACTTGTCTTCAAGGAACTTGCAAGGAAAGGTCCTCTTCTTTTCATTTCTATACTTGGATTTGATGTATGGCTCATAGTAGTGCTCATCCAAATCTTGTGCCTTATATCATTTTCCCCCCACATTTGGAATCCTTGTAGCATCAACAATGATGGAGGATGAAACTGAAAATGTCACCCCAACAAGAGATACCTTGTTATCATGTATATTGGCTACAAAATGCCTGGTTAGCTTAGGATGATGTTGAACACTTTCCACCTGTTCACAAAACTCATAACATCATAGATGTCTAAAACAAGTGATAGTCATGAAACACCTGTAACTCTCTGATATTTGATGGCTCCACTCTGATAATTCTGCCTCCATTATGTGTTTTTATCTGATGCTGAGGTTCATATCCCATGATTTCACTGCCATTGTTTTCCTCCTCATAATCTCTATCCTATTTATCAATGTCTGTCAAATTTTGAAGCTGTGTAACCCTACAAAAGGTAATCAAGGAATGAGTTATGGTGAAGAGGGATAGGGGAGTGGAGATGAGCTTATGCTGTGTAGAATGAAATATATATGATATGAGACTGACAAGGAGGGTATTTTTCTTTGATAGGGAATTTTCAGTAGCACTTTTTCTTTAAAAAGTAGCGCCAATTGCTCAACCTTTTCTCCAGCTCAGAGATGATCGGTCATCTGAGACCCTTCACTCCAGGTGTTACTAGAGTTCCACCTGATCACACAGACACATTTACATGTACTCCTACCACTACAGAAATGTAACTAATGATACATCCCTTAAAAAAAAATTAAGTCTACCTCTACCCTAAGCTCTGATACGAAGATAAAAATCACACTTTGAATTAAATGAAGGAGTTGCAACTCACAGGTGTGTACGACACCTGGGAGACTACATTCAAACAAAGAGGAGACTATCTCTCACGTTAACTCTACATTACATCAAATGAATATTACAATATTAAATACATCACTGAAAAATAGGTAGTTGTAAAAAACCTCCTAAACTCTAGGGACTAATCCTAAACTAAGGAGATACGTTACAACCATATAACCATTTCTCCATTATTTCTAACATCGAAAACGATGGTAAATTATATTTGATGAAATTTCTCCATAATGTAATACAGTTTGCGGAAGATATTTCGTTTCACCCATTTTCTTTAGGGTTTGCTGAAATAATTTAACTACTATGCCTCGGATGATATGGGCAATGCCTAAAACCTACGAGGTTATCCGACAAAATGCTTGCTCTTTTTCTTTTTTGTTTTCTAATTGCTTCTTCGTTGTATAACTTCATTATTTGTGCTTTACCGGATGAATACCTTGAGTTTTATTTTAAGTGATATTTTCAAATGTATTTTTGTTTTGTAATTCCTTTTTCCCTCTATAACTTCATTATTTGTGCTTTAGCAGAATAGATAGAATATTATATGTAATAGTTCACATGTATTTTCAAATGCAATGTGTTTCGTTGAAAATGAAATTTAAAAAGTTTAAAAGATATTTAGTTTTTTCTTTAGTCTATTTAAATTATGTTTAAAAAGTTTTATGATTTAATTTTTAATTGTTATGAATTTTTTTGCGCTATGAAGTATTTTCAATTGCCATGAATTTTGTTTTTCCATGAAGTATCTATTGAGTTTATAGGTAAGTTTGAAAACTATTTCCTAGCATTTCCTTCCAAAATTTGAAAAAAATATATTTGTATATACATATTCATGTTTGATGGTTATATTATCAATGCACTCTTGAAAGATAGAAATATGATATTTTGTTGATTTTTCACTTTCCCCATCAAACTTAGGAAGTATGTTTAAATAATTCTGAAGTATGTCATGTAGGTTTAGTGGAATTTTGAGAGGCCCATTCCTTGCAACTACCCATGGTGTATTTGGGTTTCATTTATGTGCCATTAAGTGTTGAAGAATAAAAATTGTACCTTCCACTAAAATTGGTTTTAAATCAGGAGAGAATGAGGATAGAAAGGGTGGTAACTTTCCAATAGGAGACAATGAAATACCTACACCTAAAAAATCAACTAATGGTTCAATTTTATTCAAAGGAAGACTTGAAAAAAACGTTTAGGAGTTTGAATTTAGGTAAATATTCAAAATATTTAGATTCAAGAATATAATTTGTTACAATAAGAGGAATATTGAAGATGAAGAACCCACTTTACATCATATATTCCTTTTGTAACTACCCTTTTCGATCATAATAAATTGGATTTTCTCTAGAGATATGATTAAACCTAATATGTCTTCTTTCTCCCTCCATCTTGAAAGAGTTGAGTCACATGGTGAATGAGAACTCTTAAATATTTCCCTTTAAACCATGAAGGATGTCATTTGATTCTTGTTCACACTCAACAAGCAAAAACTTTTCATTTGTCCCTTCTGGAGAAATATCAATTGGAATATCCTTTAGTGATGATGATGCCAAAATGGATGTTGTTTCTTACACTATCCCTAGCAAGCCAACTATGCCATGCCACCGAATGGAAGTTTTATTTAAACTTCCCTAGTTTAGGCTAATCTAAAATAATTCAATAGCTAGAGTGGGTAGATCTAGCGAGTATAATGTAATTTGAAAAATGGGGTTTTTTTAATTCAAATAGAGATTATTTTGATATTCAAAAGGAAAAAACCCAAAAAAATTTGTCAACATTTAGCACAGACAATCATTTTGGTCCCCAAAGGGCATCTTTATCCTATTCCATCACACATAAAAAAAGTCTCTAACTCATACAAAAGAACACAATTCTTCCACTTCAAGTATCAACAAGTAAGATTGAAGCTTCAAATTAATGTGTATTACATGAAACACATGAAACTATACACTTTCTAAAAAACAACCAAATATGGACACATAAAACAAAATTATAACTCAAATATTCTTAAGATATAATTCATTTAATTACCACACTCATCATTTCCTTTATAACTCCTAAGCACTTTAAGTTCTAGACCATTCACTTATAATATTATATATTGAATTCAATCCAAATTGAACGAGTTTAAGTGAATATTTAGTATGACAAATAAATATCAAGCCCATTACTTCCATGTGAAACTATTCTTTTATAATATCAAAAACATCGTACATTATGAAGGAGAACTGTATTAAAATTGATGAATACATGAGCAATTTTAAAACTAAAAAAATAAAATACAAAATCATTTGAATCAGGCCATTCATCCTTCACAAGATTCCGTGATTGTTTGGTGCTAGAACAAACAATAAATATCATTTTCATGAAGACTAGATCCTAGGAAATAAATATAATGTTAGTTCTAAGAAAATTTTGACTCTTCTCAAGACTTCTTTCTTAGATTAGATATGCCTTCATCCCCAATTCCATTTTAAATTCATAACTGCTTCCCATCCACATGGATTACTTCAAATGTGACATACAAAGTTGAATTTTGGAACAATGAACTATAAGAGCATAATATCAATTTCCATATCTTACAAGCCACTAAATTCCTTTATGCTTTATTTTTTCATGGATAGAAAACCCTTTATTACTTGTCGAAGGCACAATTTATTTATCTTTTGATGTTGGATTCCTTTCCCAATAACATGTAATATTACATGATTCCTTACTTGTAGGTTAAGACAATGCCAACATCTTATTGTATCTTATGTCAAGTTTAGTATGTAACTTTAAATTTGGTGGTCTAGATTTATACAAATGCTTAATAAGAGCTAAAATATCGAATCATAGAACAAAACATTTCGATATATTTTAGTTATAAAATGGGCCTTGAAATAAAGAATGTAATAACAAAAACAACTTTAAAAGAACCAATAGTAATCAAGATGATGGGTAAATATTTCTAGAGGGAAAAGAATAAAACTACTTTTTAATTTATTTTCAACTTATCTCCTTATATGTTTACTCAAATTTCAAGTGTGAGCATTCATGCTATTTTTCCTTAGGGAATTATTTTTATTTGCTTTAGACTATTGCATTAACAAATTTTTCATCATTTACATTGTATTCACACCATATCATCATAACATGAGAAAAAATTAGGTACAAATAAAAGTAACACCTACTATGGAGTAAAATAGTAAAAGGATCATGAGAAGAAAAAACCATGCACAAATAGAGACACCATGATTTGGTTGGAGACCAAGGAAAAACCCCACGAGAGGGGAAACCCTTTCAAATTATTATTCTTGTTAGATTGTCAATCAATTTCCAACAAAGAGAAAGTACAATATTCCAATTCACCAATCACCATATTTTTGAGCAAAACTAACCAAACAATATTTGAGAGATGAGCCCAATAGAGAGATATACTTCATATCATAGTTTTCGAGCGTGCTATCAATGGTCAAAAAATGTGGTCAATTGTTATGAAAACCTTGGGTCACAACTCGATGGAGCTAGCGATCATTAGTTTGGCTCCAATATTCAAGTTGCACTGTATATGTGAGTGAATGTAGTCAAAATTTCCTTATTCCAACCACAACGCTAAAGACCAAAAACCCTACTTCACACGTTTGAGCTCAAATCGTACAATTTCAGACCTATGTGAACCAACCTCAAACCTATGTGAGCCAATCTAAATAATAGAGAGGAAGAATATGATTGATGATCATATCCAAATGAGGTTCACTTGACTTGCGTTTATAGGATTCCAAGACTGTCCAATTCCTCTTTAGCGTCAACCTCTTCTTTTATGCACATGTGGTTTTCCATATTAAAAATACTTTTTTCCTTAACCAAATTAAATTCTTCTGAGGGCTAGGAGGGTTCTATCTTGATGAGGAAGACTTTCCAAAGGAGGAAATTTGTCCTTGAGCTGTAAAATTAAAACTCCTTCTCAACTAAGGAGAAATTACCCACTCCAACATATGTCTCATCTAAAATATCTAATTAAATTTCAACTCTCCTCATTTGTTGAACACTATTGAATCTAAAAGAACAAGAATTTGACATCGTATGGGAGCTCAAGCTACCACATAGAACCACTACTACTACTAGGAATCACTATGAGCGAGGAGCCAATCCTATGACCTAGGAATGATTTGTGAGGAGGGAGATGATTTTATAACCTTGGAATCATCTGCCAATAGGGAGTTGATGCTATAACATGGGAATCATCTTCGAGTAGGGATCCAATGCTATGACCAAGGAATCATTTGCCAGCGGGGAGCCAATGTTACATTATGGGAATCATCTGCCTATGGTAAGTGTTATCACCTAGATTGAACCTCAAGCTGAAAGAAGGAAATGCCACGGTAACCACAAACAACTCTTAGCCAAGTAGCTAGCCCTACTAGGTCATGAGAGGGCTCTCTCCGTAGGGATCTTAGCCAAGATGACTCTATCAAGAAAATAATATTAGAATAAACACAGTAGCATAAGATTTGATTTGATCTGAAGGGTTTTGTTAGATGAAGAGGAGCCAAATAGTTAGGGCAAGGAAATTAGGTGAAACTTGCATAGTGTTCGATCGGGCAAGGTACGCACAAGGCTCAACACTATAGGGTTTGATGGGTGAGGTGATTTCAAGATAGATGAGGAGCTAGAAAGATCATGCAAGAAACATGGTTTCTTCTTGAACTAAAGAAAACATAGAGTGTGAATATTATCCCAAAACAGAGCATAAATATTATGGGTTCTACCTATCAAATTGAAAACATCCACTTAAAAAGCAATGAAATGAATGATGAAGTACAAAAAACATTTTAACATATGATCACAATAGGGAAAACTAAACTGACATCATAACACATGGATCCCAAAGAAATCATTGTAACGTTTTATTAATATCTTGTTGAAACTGATACAAAATGATGTCTACCCAAAGCCTAAGCATCCAAATGAGTCCAACCCTTTACAATGAGGAAAAAGAAGAAGATAAAGTCATTAGTTCAACCTCCTTTCATCCTCAAGGGTCGAATTACTAAGGATGAGGAACTAATCCATCAAAAACTAAACAAGAAACTCAAATCTAGTAACCTAACAACTTGCCTCTAAAATGGTTCCTGTTGAGAGGCCAATCCAAAAACATGAGTGATTGCAAGTTGAGAAGCTCCCAATGCAAGCATTACCAGAAAGAGGTGAAAAACACTCATGGGCATGGTGCTAAATCTAAATTCCATTCATAAGTAATCTTAACATAGACACCCGAGTATCTCCAACTTTACACATTCCTTTCAAAGGAGGAGGAACTCCTATTTATACAAATACATAAGAAGCTACCTCATTAATGGAGGTCCATTATTTTCTCCATAGATCCTTAGAAAATCTCATCGAGTTACAACTCAAATAGGTAATGATGAGACACATATCCTCTTTGAACTTTATCCAAATCTTCTTCCATATCTTGAAGGGAATTCGAATTTGAGCATTGGAGGCAACTTAAGGATGCCTTGGAAGCTTCCAAATGACCTAGACATGTCATGAAACTCAAGCCACTTTTAAGTATTAGCAAGTATATGTCATTTTTCTACGTTTTAACCCTAAATTCACTGAAAATACTAGAAATAATTAGCTTTTGGAAAACACAAAGGCAACCCCATGTAATCATGAAAATGGAGGCTAATGAAAGATTATATGGCTATGGAGTTATGACATGTGAGTGAAATTCTTGTGATAAAGGTGAAAGTGGACTATATTTTGAAGACATTTTGGAGAATCTACAGGTGCAAGAAAAGAGAAAGTAATAATCCATGTCGGTATCAAGGATACGTTGTAGCCATGAGTACGATCATTCAAGCTGAAGAAGTTGCGAAAGAACAAGTTTGGAAGGATGTCATGTTCAAATAATATGAATCAATAATGAAGAATGGGCTATGGGATGTCATTATGAGACCTAAAGGAAAGTTCATCGTGACCTCTAAATGGCTATACAATATCAAACATGGAGTCGATGGAAGAATTGAAAAGTACAACACAAGGTTCATGGCGAGAAAGAGGGAGAATATTATGATGACATATTTGCACCAATTTCCCGCTACACAAACATTGGATAAATTATTTCCCTTTATGCTAGTCAGGGATCGAACCTTCACCAAATGGATGTAAATATGACATTTCTTCATGGCATACTACAATGATAAGTGTATGTTGAGAAACCTCATGGATTTGAAGTACAAGACAAGAATAATCATGTTTTTAGATTGAAGAAGGCATGATACATTTTGAAACAAACCCCCAAAGCTTGGTATGCACACATTGATAGTTTCATGGTGAAGCTTGGAGTCACAAGAAGCAGTGCTGACTCCAACCTCTACTTCAAGGTGGTTGAAGTTATACGTTTGATTTTAGTTTTATATGCTGGTGATATAGTCTTGACAGGTACTTAGCCTTTGATGATCAAGTGTAAGAGGGAGCTAGCCTCTAATTTTGATATGAAGGATATTGACGTGATGTATTACTTTATGGGATTATAAGTTTGGCAGAGACTCAGAAAAATCTTGGTTTCTCAACAAAATTATATAGTAAAGTTATTGGTGATATTTTGAACGACTAAATGCAATTCATTAGCCACCCTGATGGAAAATAATAGAAGAAGTTATGTGGAGATGTTGTTGGACTTGACCTGGTTAAACCTTCTAAGTATCATCTGGATTGGAGCATCGATGTTCCTTTTGAATAGCAGTTTAGATATATTCTTTCTAATGAACATTTTGAGTCAATTCATGGCTGAGCCCCTTCATGCACATTGGGTTGCCATGAGACACATTATGAGTTATTTGCATGGGACAATCAATGTTGGCTTGAGATATACTTCCAAATATGTGAGACTACATGGATACAACAATGTTGATTGGGCTGGAATAGTTATTGATGGGAAAAACACATTTCGGTGCTACTTTAGCTTGGGATTTGTGATGGTATATTGGATGACCAAGAAATAGAAGTTTGTAGTTGTAATCACAACGAAGTTAGAGTACATTGTTGCTAACATAGCTAGCTATGAGGCATTTTTCTTAAGGAAGCTCTTTGGAGAGATATTTGAATAGGTACTTGATATAAAAATGATATATTGTGACAACAATATTGGGATCCCGTTGGAAAATAATCTTGTATCTAGCTAGAACAAATATCTTCATGTATTAAGACAATGTTCTTGTATGACACAAGATTAGGCTTGTGGTTGATGTCTCCATGAGAGGGAGTGTTAGGCCCCTATACTACTAGTGTAACCCCTTATTTTTATTAGTACAACCCCCTTATTATGTTCATGTAACCATGTAGTGCCCATATTGTTACTATTGTGCCCCATAGAAGCCCACTATTGTTATTATTGTGCCTTACATTATTATTGTTATGTTGGCTCTAGTTATATTATGACCTCCTAGACTCCTATATATAGAAAGGTGGTCTTTTCATTTGTATCATCTAAGAATTGTTCATTTGTGTAATGTAAAGGAGGTTGCCCCCTTGAAGAGGCTGAATTATAAGGTGTTGATCTATATTTTCTATCTTTTTGTGAGTTGGTTTCATAACATTGGTATTAGAGCTTTGGATTCTAGGATTTCGCTACTCCAAATAGGTGATTGTGATTTTCACTATAACATTTTTTCTATGATGTTTCAAAAGAGAAAAGAGAAACCCATTTGAGAAGAAATCGCATTGAACCTCGGGTCCAAATTTCAGAGCTATGGAAGATATGAGCTGAGGAAGTTGGTCTTTTTGCAAATTCCTGAATTACATTCCAAACAGGTGACCTAGGGAAAAGCCTCATAACTTTCTCTCTCAGCATCGGATTGAAATTTTGTAAGAAGGTATAGAAAGAGGATGGAATTTAGTTTGTTCTATATATTTTTTAGAGCGCAGGGTTGAAACAGTTACAGGTGTCACTTCATACAAGTTTGCTCTTCTCGAAAGGTCTATACTCAGGTCATCTTGGGAGATTGTGAATAATGCTTCCTTGAAGAATCCAATTTTGATCAGAATAGTGGCAATGGAAAGAGGATGCAGAGGGCTACTACAAATCACAATTTTATAACTGGAAGAAATGAAATTACATAGTTATAGTCATTTCAAGATTGAGCCCCTGAAATCAAGAAAAGATGATATCAGGAAGTTTGATGGCAAGGATCCGGTAAATTGGATACTTCATATGGAGCAATATTTTGATTTACATGGTGTACCACTATTACAAAAGGTATGTATTGCATCTTCATATTTAGAACCAAATCAATTTTTGTGGTATAAAGGGCTTTGTTCACTCAGTGATGATAGCACCTTATGAGGATACAAAAAGCAACATCACAAAAATTGGAAAGAGTTAAAGAGCTTTGTTACATAGTGGAAAGTAAAATTATGGCAACAAGGAAGTCTACCCCTCACAACTATAATAATGGAAGTGTTATTTCTCCTAGCCTTCTACAACCTACAAGGGTTACACCACAACAATTGGAAGATAAAAGAGAAAATGGGCTTGCTTACAATTGTGATAGAAAATGCACTAAAGGTCATAAGTGTGCTGAGAACAAAATATTTTACATAGACTATGAAGAGGAGGAAGAAAAGGATCAAGAAACATCAAAAGAAGAGTATATACACCAAGAAACAACCCCAAAGAAATAATAAATTAATGTGACCATATCTTGTAAAACATTGGCAAGAATTACCACTCCTCAAACTCTCAAGATAGAAGGACATATCAAGAAGAAAAAGGTTCAAGAACTGAAAGATCACATCGAGAAAGAAGAAATGAATCCAACCATATCTTGTAATGCATTGGCCAGAATTACCACTAATCAAATTATCAAGATAGAAGTACATATCAAGAATAAAAATGTTCAAGAAGTGAAAGATCACATCAAGCATCAAGAAATCAATCTGACCATGCCTTGTAAAGCATTGGAAGAAATTACCACTCGTCAAACTCTCAAGATAGAAGAACATATCAAGAAGAAAAAGGTTCAAGTAGTGAAAGATCACATCGAGCATCAAGAACAAGATATCCAAATTTTAAAGGATAACGCCACTTTGGTGCAAAATCGAATGAAAAAACAGGTAGATCAACATTGTAGTGAAATTTTTTTTGATGTAGGTGATTGGGTATTTTCACTACTACAGCTCAAGCAAGATATTTCTGAGAAGGAAATGTTGGAAATACTACATGCACTTAAGAAATGTCGACCTTACCGAATGGGAAGACACTTCAAGGTAAAAATGGATCATGATAGTCTTAAATACTTTTTAGAACAAATGTTATCTATAAAAGAACAGAAAAAAAAATGGTCAGAAATATATTGTTCAAAAATGGTGTTTCAACAATGGGAAAAATGGTGTTTCAGCAACGAAGAAAATGGGAATATGTTGTTGAAGGGTAGTGAGAGGGAATGGATTATGATTTGAAGTGAAATGGCAATGTTTCCCAAGATGAAGCCTAGTCCTTGTATTGAAATTGTTCTTCTCATCCAGCCTCCAAATCTAAGATCTGCAAAATAGTTAATTGTAACATGGCAACCATTGACAGTGATTATTAGTTAAGAAATCTAATCTAATAAAAATATATAAATAGAAAAAGTAAGTGCAATTAGGGGTAGCAAACTCCCCCAGAAAGACATAATGTGTATATGTCATGCAAGTGGCCTTGAAATTCTCTTTAGAAATAGGTTGTTGATAGAAACAGAGCCGATATCCATTCAATAACAATGGTGTTCTAGAATCATCAATTATTAGGAGCCTGATTGTTTCATTTTGAAAAACAGTATCTACTTCATAAGGTGATAGACACCTTGTTCTTAATTTTCCTTGAAAATTTTCAAAATGGGAGTCATACAATAAAGCCCAATTGCCTTTTTGGAACTGATTATACTTAATGGTTTTATCATGACACCCGGTCCTTTGTTGTTGTATCATAGTTGTTTGATGGATGGCATCCAACCTCTTTTCATCCAATTCCTAAAGCTATTGTAACTTAGCTGTCTGCGCATCAGTCAAGTCAAGGATAACAGCTAAAGCAGTTCTTAAGGTTTTAATTTCAAATTCCACAGGAAAAACAACACTTTTACCATAAACTAATTCATATGGTGAAAAACCTGTAGTGTTCCTCCAAGTAGTTCTGTAAGCCCATAATGCTTCAGGCAATGTTTAAAACCAAACCCTTCTATTTTCCTTTATTGTTTTTGTTAAAATGGCTTCTATGAATTTATTCGTACTTTCCACCTACCCATTGGCTTGGGGGTGATAAGGTGTAGTCATTTTATAATTAATATGATATTTCTGAAGTGTATCCTTAAATCCATGAGAGTTGAAAGGAGGTCCTCCATCTGTGATTAGTTCTCTAGGCAATCCAAACCTAACAAAGATTTCCTCAAACAGAAAGGTTAAAACAGATTCTTCATTAGCTCTAATGAGTGCCTTAGCTTCCACCCATTTAGTCATATAACCATTGCAAACCAGTATATAAACTCTTTCATTGGATGGAGGGTTGATCGGTCCTATGAAATCTAGAGCCCATCTTTCAAAGGGTTCAATTATTACCTGTGGGTTGAGTGGAATTTCATCTTTGTGATTAGGCTGGCCCATTCACTCACAACTATCATAGGCCCTAATATACTTCTTTGCATCCTTGAAAAGTGAGGGCCAATAATAACCCATTCTAAGGAACTTAGGTGTTGTTCTTTTATCAACAAAATGCCCTCCACAAGGGCCATCATGAGAAGCATTCAATATATCATAAACCTCATCTTCTCTAAAGCATCTCTAAATTTCATGATCAACTCCTGTGTGAAAAGGACACCCACTTATCCAGTTGTACTGAGCACTTTGTTGAATGATCTTTCTTTTCTCTCTGTGTGAGGGGTGCGATGGTAGCTTCCTTGCAACTAAATAATTGGAAATGTCTGCATACGAAGGTGAGTGAGTAGATACTAAAAATAAATATTCATCAGGAAAGGAACCATCTACTGGAGTGTTTTCATCAGTTTTTATCCGAGAGAGGAAATTAGCAACTACATATCTTTACCTCGTCGATAAACAATTATAATATCAAATTCTTGTAGTAATAATAACCATCTGGTAACTCAAGCATTTGTGACCGATTTATTCATTAAATACTTAATGGCCGAGTGATTAGTATGAACAAAAGTAGGGTAACCACTCATATAATGTCAAAACTTGTTAATAGCATAAATGACTGCTAAAAATTCCTTTTCGGTAACATTGTAATTAAGTTCAGCAGGGGTCATATTTTTACTAATGAAATAGATAGCATAAGGAAGACTATTTTCTTCTTGACCCAAGACAGCTCCAATTGCAGTATCCGAAGCATCAAAGGATATATGAAAGGGCAGTGCCCAATCAGGTCCTCTTAAAATAGGAGTTGTAGATAATTGATGCTTAAGTTGATTAAATGTTTTTTGGAAATCATCAGTCCACTTGAATTCAAGATTTTTCATAAGTAACACAAACAAAGGATAAGCTACTTCATAAAAATCCTTGATAAATCTTCTATAATATCCAGTATGTCCTAGAAAACTTCTTACATCACTTTGTGTGGATAGGAAGAGTCTGAATTACCTGCACTTTAGCTCGATCAACTTGAATTCCTAGGAATGAGATGAAGTGTCCTAATACAATTCCTTGATTCATCATCATATGACATTTTTCAGTACTTAAGACAATATGGTCTTCTATACATGGTTTAAGTACTTTCTTAAGGTTTTGTAATGCATCTTCAAAGGTCACACTATAAGGAGTAAAGTCATCCATAAATATCTCCAAAGAGTCATTAAGCATATTAGAGAAAATTCCTATCACTGCACTTTGAAATGTTGCTGGAGCATTACATATTCCAAATGGAAGAACTCTATAGGCAAAAGTTCCCCATGGACTAGTAAAAGTGGTCTTGTCCTAGTCTTGGGGTGCAATTTTGATCTGGTTATATCCACTAAAACCATCTAAAAAGGAAAAGAATCTCTTTCTTGACAAACTATCTAGCACCTGATCAATAAATGGTCAGGGGAAATGATTTTTTTGAGTGGCTTTATTTAGATATCTATAATCCACACACTCTCCATTTCGCATTTTTCTTAGGTAGTATCACTAATGGAGAAACCCATTCACTGTGAGATATAAGGTATATAAACCCCGCATTAAGCAATCTTTGAAGTTCTTCTTTAACAATTTCCCTTAAATTGAGATTCATTCGTCGCTGGGGTTGACAGAGTGGGCGAGACCCCTCTTTGATATAAATATGATGAGTACATAATTTAGGAGAGATTCCCTTCATATCTGTGTAGTCCCATGTGAATGCTTCCTTATTTTCACGAAGTAACTTCATCAACTGTTGTGTTTCAACATCTGTTAAGTTAAGGTTTATATTCAATGTTTTGCGAGGCTCAATTTCTACTATTATTCTCTTGGAGGAGATATTAGTTGATGTTTGAGATAAATTTTCATATTTAAGGTTTTGCTGTGATTCTGGTTCCAAAATTGCAGCCAATTGATCATGTGTTTCCGATTTAACTGAAGAAGGTTCAAAAATAAAATTACTAATTAGTTCATCCTCGGTTGTATCTTTAAAAGTTAAGGCTTGTCCAATAGACAAAATGGGTTGGGTATCATCATCATCATAGTCTAACCATACAAAGTTATCATTGTTAATCATAGGTGTAGCATGAGGGTAAAGAGTTAGCTTCTTAGTTTCACATCCATTAGAAATTTTCATTGAACCTGATCTACAGCTCATGAAGGCATCTGTTGTAGCCAGCCAGGGTCTCCCCAAAATCAATGGATGTCCCCCCAACTTTGTTTTAGTCTGTAATACAACAAAATCAGCTGGGTAGTTCCAAGATTCAACTGAAATTATCAGATCTTCAATAACCCCTTCTAGTTTGATTGTGGAACGGTCAACTAGTTCTAGAATGGTTGGGGTCTCTCTAATTACATTATTCAACTGTAATAACTGTGTAGTTTCAAGGGTCATAATGTTTATGGCAGCACCTAAATCTACTAGAACTCTAGAAACAAAAGTTTTTCCAACCTATACTGTAACTGTAAGATGACCAGGGTCACCATATTTCACACGAGGGGTTTTTCCTGTCATTAAAGCAGCTAGATCACCCATCACATGAACTGTAAGGGGATCTTTAGCTTTTTGTTCCAGGTTTCTTAATGCAAATGTCTCTAACAGTTCTAGAATAAATTGGTACATCTCTAAGTGCTTGGAAGAGTGGAATTTTAACATACAAATTTTGCAATTCCCATAGAAGGTTAAAAGCAGGTGGCTCAGGTGTCTTAGTGAGAGCCAGACGTTCAGGGAATGGCAGCTCTGTTGTTTCATTAGTTTTATTAGAGGGTGACTCAACTATTTCAACATTCTTATTGGATGACCTATCTTTTTCTGTCTCCTATTTATCAGAGTCAAAAGAATTAATATCATCAATAATAGGTTCGACTACTCTCCCAGACCGCAAATGAATATCATTACATTGCATAGGGAAAATAGGCTAGTTCTGAATATCAATGACCTGCACAACTTTCTTATTATTAGGGTTGGGGTTTGGTTGTACAAGCAGCTGGGGTCTCATTGTCTAGTTATTTGGTGGAGCGTTTAATGGCAGAGAGAGAGATTGCTGATATTGGGGGAATTGGTTTGGAAATGGGATTTGCTGAGCTATCCAGCTTGGGTTCCACTGATTAAAATAAGATTGTTGTAGAGACCAAGGATTCCACCTTGTAGGATCCATAAAGGGAGGCTTTGGTTGCTGCATGGGTGGGGGGTTCATTTGGTTGAAGGGTGGATATTGCATTTTATTGAAGGGCGAGTAATTTTCTTGAAAAGAAGGATAATTATTCCAGCGATTCAATGACATATTAGAATTCATACCTTGTCCTCATGGCTGCCATTGCCTCCTCTGTGTCAGCAAGTAAACTACTTCAACTTCTTCTTCAGTTGGTTGTAGTGTTGCTTTTATTCTTGGTAAATAAGGGCATTGTTGAGTCACATGGTCCTTCTCTTAAATAGTGCAAATTGGTATCTTGTCGAGTGGGCATTCCCTTAGTGGGTGTTTTTCTCTACATTTAGAGCAGAAAATGGCCAAAGCAGCTTCTGGCTCTCCCTAATTCTTTTTAACCTGCAAGGTATCAATTTGTGAAGCAAAAGAGCTTAACATTTCAGTTTTAAATTCTTCAAGTAAATTACCTATTTGAGCCCTCGTTTCTCCTACACTAGCTGATTTTTGGACTCTCGAGTTTGTACTATCCCTGCTTTTTGGTATGTTTGCTGCTCCTATTGAGCATATCTTACAGAGGTTGACAATCTCATCATACGATTCCTTAGATATATCCCCTTTACCAAGCATATTCAACATGTCTAAACAGTTATCCCGTACCCCTTTCAACAATATTGACTTAAGAACATCCTTACTGATATAGGGTGATTGGATCTCTACAAATTGTATTGTAACCTCTCAACGAAATCCTCCAGATTTTCGTCCTCCTTCTGAACCATCTTAAATAATTCCTCCTTCCTCTCTCTTGTCCGGTAATATCTTAGTATTTGGCCAAAAACTTCTCCTTCATCTACTCCCATGTTGTGATCACATGTCCTCTCAGGCTCATGAACCTCGGAGGACATGTGATCACAACATGGGAGCATATGAAGGAGAAATTTTTGGCCAAATACCAAGACTATTGCGGGACAAGAGAGAGGAAAGAGGAATTATTTAAGATGGTTCAGAAGGAGGATGAAAATCTGTAGGATTTCGTGGAGAGGTTACAATAAAATTTGCAGAGATCCGATCACCCTAATATGAGTAAGGATATTCTTAAGTCAATATTGTTGAAAGGGGTATGGGATGACTGTTTAGACATGTTGAATATGCTTGGTAAAGGGGATATATCTAAGGAATCATATGATAAATTATCAATCTCTATAAGAGATGTTCAATTGGAGCAGTAAACAGGCCAAAAAGCAGGGATAGTACATACTCAAGAGTCCAAAAATTAGCTACTGGAGGAGCAACAAGGGCTGAAATAGGTAATTTACTTGAAGAATTTAAAACTGAAATGTTAAGCTCTTTTGCTTTACAAATTGATACCTTGCAGATTAAAAAGAAGCAGGCAGAAGTAGAAGCTACTTTGGCCATTTTCTGCTCTAAATGTAGAGAACAACACCCACTAAGGGAATGCCCACTAGACAAGGTACCAATTTGCACTATTTGCGAGAAGGACCATGAGAATTAACAATGCCCTTCTTTACCAGGAATAAAAGTAGCACTGCAACCAACTGAAGAAGAAGCTAAAGAAGTTTACTTGCTGACACATAGGAGACAATGGTAACCACGAGGACAAGGTAAAATTCTAATATGCCATTTAGTCATTGGAATAATTATCCTTCTTTCCATGCAAATTACCCGCCCTTAAATCAAATGCAATAGCCACCCTTCAACCAATGAACTTCCCACCCATGCAACAACCAAACCCTCCCTTTTTGGATCCTACAATGTGGAATCCCTAGGCTCTACAGCAATCTTATTTTAATCACTCGAACCCAAGCTGAACAGCTCAGCAAATCCCATTTCCTAACCAATTCCCCTAGGATTAGCAATCTCTCTCTGTCATCAAACACTCCACCGAATAACCAGATAATGAGACCCCAGCTGTGTTGGGTTGTGTTATATTCTTTCCACATAGTTAACTGGGGGTTTGAGGGGTACCTGTAAGCCCACTTTATGGGGTCCAGGGTAGCGCCCCGGAAAATTTTGGTTTTGGACCCTATGTTAGGTTGGGTGGACCCACCTATGGTTTTGTGCATGATTTTCGCACACGTTTTTTGGACACAATGGTTTTCAGTCAATGGTATTGGATGGATGGTTTTTTTTTTGGTCGATGGTATTGGACGTGATGGTTTTTCGGTCCATGGTATTGGATGCTTCGACATGTATAAATATGTATTGTAACATTGAACGGAACATAATGAAAAATCAAGCTGGTAGTCTCGGTTTTGAGATCCAGTGGGAAATGTCTGTGTATATGTGTTTTATGTGTTATGCTCCCGCATTTTTATTTTTTCCTGTGATTTCGAATTCGTATGCAAGTAATTTTTGTATGGGGTTAAAACCTACATTTGGTATCAGAGTTGTTTTGGCTTCAAGGGGACGCCTTTGTTGCTGAGGGGTTTCGCTCGGGCCTGTGGTAGACCCTGCTCAGTGGGATATCTGCGAGATCGATTCTGGTGGTGAAAGAAGATGGCGACCAGCTAAAAGATAGAGATTGAGAAGTTCAATGGTCATAGTTTTGAGTTGTGGAAACTCAAGATGGAGGATCTGTTGGTGGATAAAGATCAGTGGATCGCGGTAGATCTGGGTACTAAACCAATGACAGTGACCGATGAAGAATGGAAGAAGTTGGATCGGACGGCAAAGAGCCCAATACGATTGTGTGTCTCAGATTCAGTATTGTTGAATGTATCAGGGGAAGCTACGACAAAGGCTTTATGAGACAAGTTAGGGACTTTGTACCAATCTAAGTCTCTGGTGAATAAACTGTTCCTGCGGAAAAAGTTGTATAACCTGAGGATGAAAGATGGAAACTCTGTGACACAGCATGTGAATGCGTTTAGTACTGTGGTAAGTCAGTTATTATCTGTTGATATTAAAATTTCAGATGAAGGTAAGTGCATCAGTTTGTTGTGTTCTCTACGAGACTCGCGGGATAGTCTAGTTATTGCAATAGGTAGCAATGCAACTGCTTTGCAGTTTGATGAAATAGTCTCAGCCTTGCTGACGGAGGAGATGAGACGGAAAAATATGGACAACCAGAATGGTGATGCCTTGTCTGTACAAGGACGGTCCCAGAATAGAAACAAGAGTAAGTCATCAAGTGGGAGATCTAAATCTCCAGGAAAACCTGTAAAGGTGGTATGCTGGAAATGCGAAAAGGAAGGGCACTTCAGAAGGGATTGTAAATATAAAGCTCCTGATAAAGGAAAGGGATCTGACGATGCTCCTTCTGCAGAGGCGAAAACCACCTCAGATGAAGGTGGGGATGTGTACTTGGCTTCTTCAAGTACACATGTAGATCATTGTTGACACCTAATCCTCAGCGATTGGGAGAATTTGAATGTGAACATTCATCAAGAAGATGAACTGAACGATCACATTCATGTATATAATAGATAGCTACCTAATGGAATATATGAATAATTTTTTCTGGAGTTACTCCTAGCCTGACATGGTATCAGAGCACAGGTCCCAGGTTCCTTTTTTAGTGTGCCTTGTAACTCCTCTGTCCATTGCCTGCCTTCCGTCCTCTATCCACTGCTTTTTGTCTGACATGGTGAACGTTTGATGAGGTTGCGTATTGAACGTTGGCCTGACATGGTATGCGAACGTTGAAACCCTTGATTTTTTTCTTTGAAACGCATATGGTATCTGCGCCTTCATTTTTGTTGTATCTACGTTTTTCATTTTTTTTAGTGAATGCATCTGCGCCTTGGCTCCTCTCCTCTCCGTTCATTCGAATTACAGCATAATTGTTTCTCAATTAAAATATTGGTATCGATTCAAATCCTTTCGCAAGTCCGCTCTACGCCTCGACTCCCATTTCACTGATACGAGCCCAGGTATATGTAACATTTCACACTGGTCTCTGGTATCACGTTGGTATGGTTTTGTCTGTGCTGAGACTATACGTTTTTGCGGTAAATTAAAGTTGGTGAGTTCTGGAATTGTTTAGTGTCGGTTTGCCTGTTGCCCTGTCCATGTTGTTGTAGGTGATGCGACCGCTGAGCTCCCAAAAATTTTGTCGATGATCTCCCAAAAACTTATTTCATGTTACTGCTTTTTAATAAGTTAACCATTACTTGGCGGAGGCCGTATCTCATACTGTGATCCCTAAGTTTAATGAAAGATGTGGGCATATCTAGATTTTGGATCCAGAGAACGCAGTGGGCGAATTTATGGTCTGTCATTGATCTCTGAAATCGCGGTTTATCATCATCTCCACAGTCTAGTCAGCGCCTATCTCAGATTGGAGACAATCCTAACCAGGGTCCTGGAAACAAGTCATCTAATGTTACATGCATGAAGAATAATTGTTTTTGTGCTACTTTGTTCGAGTGGCAGGTTATTGGATCACAGATTGCTTAAATATTTGAGTAGAATAAAATATTTGAATAACATTTGTTTTCTGCTTTTCAGTTCGGGTGATGTCCAAAATATTTGGCTGTCATCTTAAACTTCAAAAAATTTTGACCGCAACAATATAGTATGTATCTTCAATACTGATATCAAAAATTGGAAGGATTTGAAGAAACATAGTGCATAAAGTATTTTTATCAGCAGAAGTACTTTTTCTATCAACAGAAGTAATCTTTTACAGAATGCATTCAATCATCTCTATGGTGGGAATAGTTCTCACTGGCAAGGAGAACTATCCTGACTGGTCCCGGATGATACAACACACCCTCATCTTCAATGAGTTGTGGAAAGGAGTGTGTGTCGGAGAAGGAGACAGTGACCCAGAAAAGCCTACATCAGACAAAGAGCTTTCCATCTGGGAAAAGAAGAATAGCAAAGCGTATGCATTAATCGCAGCATATGTAAATAAGGAGGTGAGTCGCCACATTTCATCATATTGAACTGCCTTTGAAGCTTTACAAAAGCTGAAAGAACTTTATGACTCACATTCTGCACTTGAAGTCGTCCAACTTATGATTAAACTCTTCACTCTTGAACTGCAAAATAATGATCCTCTTGCTCTTGCATCTGAAATAAAGTCTATAATGCATGATATCAAATCCACTAAAGTTAAGTTGGATATCTCTCTTATTGCTTTTCTCAAGGCAATTTATCCTCCATACTCCAATTATCTTGAGTCTTTGCAAGCAAATGGAAATCTCAAAGATATAACCTTTGACTCTCCGGTGAAAAAGTTTGTTGAAAGAGAAAAAGCCTTTGGAAAGAAGACAACCCCTGAATCTTCTGAAGAGACTGTATGTCTGGCTCATAAAGAAAAGTATCCTGCTCAAGATTCTACAAGAGGAAGAGGAAGATACTTCAGAGGCAGGGGGGGCAGACATTCTCAAGGAGAAAAGGCAGATTTACGTTGTATTCGCTGCAAAAGAAATGGATCACATGATGCCTCTACATGCAAGCTACCATGGGACAAAATTGAGCAGAGAAGAAACCAACAGAAAGGTAAAATTGATGATACAGACAAAGGTAAAGCACCTGAATCCGCTCACTATATTGAGGCACAATGTAACGTTGGAGTAAATGAAGATTTGTTTAACACTTCACTTGCTTCCTGGAACAATGACTGGCTGCTTGATTCAGGAGCAACCTGTCACATGACTCATAGAAATGACTTTTTTGAAGATTTCACTGACAATGTTGATGGAGTAGTTTACTTTGCAGATCAGTCAAAAATCAAGCCATCAGGGCTTGGCACAATCAGGCTTAAATTGCCTGGTCTCCCAAACTTTCTTCTTGATCATGTTTTATATCTCCCACAGCTCAAGAGAAACTTGCTGTCCTTGGTCTACATCCGCCAGCAAGTTCACTCCATTCATATGTTTGATGGCAAGCTTGAGGTGAGAAAATCATCTGATCACTCACTTGTCATGAGGGGAATAGAAGAAGAAAGACTTCTCAAACTGCAAGGAACATCTTCTCATAAACAACATTTCTCATATATTACTCATCATGAAGAAGGTACACTTACATCAAGTTTATTATGGCATGCTAGATTTGAACATTTAAACTATGACAGTCTCCATTTATTGAAGAAAAATGGTGTTGCTGGTTTGCCTACAATTCCTAGAAAACTTAAGCAATGTGATGCTTGCATTCTAGGAAAGCATAGCAAACAGTCATTTCATGACTCACATTCAAGAGCACATAGGAAGCTTGAACTTATTCATTCAGATTTATGTGGTCCAATGCCTGTTCCTTCTGCAAATGGAAATAAATATATCATGACATTTATTGATGACTACACCAGAATGTGTTGGGTTTATTTATTGAAGAACAAATCTGATGCTTTCCAAACATTTAAGAATTTTCATAAATGGATTGAAAATGATGCACAATCTCATATTGGGTCTATTCACACTGATAATGGAAAAGGATATACATCAAATGAATTTGAAAACTATCTTCGCCAACATTGGATGACACATCAAACAATTGTGCCTTATAATCCCCAACAGAATGGTGTAGCTGAAAGAATGAATAGAACAATCTTGAATATGGTACGATCCATGCTTTTATTCAAAAATGTAAAGATAATGTTTTGGGTTGATGTTGTTCTATGTGCCGCATATATAAAGAATAGATGTCCATCTAATGCTATAAGAAACAAGACTACTTATGAATTGTGGTATGGACATGTTCCTTCGGTAAAACATCTTAGGGTCTTTGGTTCCACCTGTTATGCTTTGATACCAAAGGTACATAGAAACAAACTTGGTGCTAGAAGTCGTAAGTGTATCTTCCTGTGGTATTCAAACACCTCCAAAGCATACCGCCTCTATGATGAAGTAAATAAAAAGTTTGTTGTATCTAGAGATGTAATTTTTCTTGAATCATCCAAATCTGACAATGTTGTTGAGCGGCAACTTGATCGCTTGGATAGATTCGCAAAAATGAAATCATTTCAGGAATTTGATAATCAGATTCCACATCTTGAAGGGGGGATTCCTATACTAGATCAACATGTGGAATCTTCTTCTGAAGAATACTCTCCCCCACTGAAACTCCAACAATGGATGATGCTTTAAGTGATGTAATTGATAGAATTGGGAGACTCAATCTTGATTCAGTCCCAACTCAATCAATGGTTCAGCCTGGACCATCTGAGAAAGGTCCCCCAAAGTGGTTGACAAAGACACTTGAAGTGTTCATCCTGATGAAGTTGGAAAGACAGGAACCAGAAATTCAAACCGGCAAAATGGAGGTGATATAGATGACTCTAATTCACCTGTTGATATGGATGTTTCTTATGATTGTGAATTGAACTTATCTACAGATTTTGAACCAACTTCCTTTAAAGAAGCTGCTTCTCATGATGAATGGAAAGAAGCAATGCAAAAGGAGTATGATGCCCTCATAAAGAATGACACTTGGAAGCTGGTTGATCCTCCATTTGGAACCAAACCAATTGGCTGCAAGTGGGTCACAAGAACAAGTATAAAGCTGATGGCTCACTTGACAAGCACAAAGCTAGGCTTGTGGCAAAAGGTTTTGCACAGAAGGAAGGGTTCGATTATGAGGAGACTTTTGCCTTCACAGCAAAATGGGCTACCATCCAGAAACTCTTTGCACTAGCAGCTCAGAACGGTTGGAAAGTCCACCAAATGGATGTAAAAATTGCTTTCTTAACTAGAGATCTAAAATAGAATGTTTTTATGTCCCAGCCTGAAGGATTTGTTGTGAAAAGACATGAACATAAAGTATGCAAACTGGTGAAGACCTTGTATGGCCTCAAACAAGCACCGTGAGCCTGGTATGAAAAACTAACTCAGCATCTTTTGAAACTCAATTTCAAACATTATGATCTTGATCATGCAACTTTATTTGTCAAGAAAGTTGGCAAAACAGTTGTATATCTTGTGGTATATGTAGATAATCTTTTGATCACAGGGAACAATGAAAGCTACATTGCCTCCATAAAAAGGAATTGGGGAAAAGTTTTCAAATGAATGATTTGGGCTATGTTCATTACTATCTTGGCATTGAAGTAACCCAACATCCAAAAGCCATATTTCCTTCTCAAAAGAAATACATTGGAGATCTGTTGAACATGTTTGGCATGACAGAGTGCAATCCTCTTAATACTCCAATGGAACAAAACTTAAAGCTCACATCTATTGAAGGAAAAGAATTTGAGGATGCAACAAAGTATAGACAGCTTGTAGGAAGTCTCAACTACCTAACTATTACTAGACCAGACATTTCATTTGCTGTTGGAATCCTCTCCAAGTTTATGCAAAAGCCTTGTGAGGGACATTCATCTGCTGTAAAAAGAGTTCTAAGGTAACTGAAGGGAACTCAAGACTTTGGTATCAAGTATACACAGGTGGACGACTTCAGTTTGATTGGATACTCTGATTCAGACTTCGATGGAGACAAAGAAATGGGGTATCTACTTCAAGATATGCTATGAGTCCTGGATCAGGAGTTGTCTCCTGGAGATCACGCAAACAATCAATTCCAACAGATTCCACAACAGAAGCAGAATATGTGGCAACAGCTGAAGCAAAAAAAAAATTGTGTGGCTCACAAAAATTCTTGAAGATTTGCAGGTAAAACAAGTACAATCAACTCCACTCATGATTGACAATACCTCTGCAATAAAGGTGGCCAAGAACCCAAAGTTCCATGATCAAATGAAGCACATCAATACTAAATATCATTTGATTCGACATCATGTTGTGGCCAAAACAATCCATCTCCATCGTTTTTCCACAAATGAGCAAATTTTAGACATTTTCACCAAAGCGCTTGGAAGGGAAAAGCTTGAATGATTCAGAATGATGCTTGGACTCACCAAAATCCCTTCAGATTAAGGGGGGGGAATGTTGACACCTAATCCTTGTGATTGGGTAAATATATGTAAATAGATAAATAAGAAATATGAACAGTCATCGAGAGATGAATTGAACAGTATCTCCCTCATGTATATAATGAAGACCTACCTAATGGAATAAAACACACGAATCACTTTTGCCTTATGGAGTTACTGCCTGGCCCGACATTCATGTTGAAGATAATGGAGAATATCCTAGAATATTTAGATTTGGTTCACATAGCCTCAGGATAGGAATTAGTTTCTATTTCTTAGGATGTTGTTCTAACTTCCCTAAAACTATGTATTCTATTTAATGTGTAATGTTGATGAACAATGTAGAGCGTTTTCCAAAGCCAAAATCTCCTGGTTCAAACTCTCTTTCGTAGAGCTGACGAGTGGGTTTTATTTTAATACAAAAATTGCCATTTTTATCATGGTATGAGAGTGTCAAGGCTGAGGAACTTGTATGCTGGCTGGTGGGTGGTTCTTTGAACTGAAATCATCACATGTTTTGAGTGGATAGCCATGACGATAGCACTATTACACTTCTCGATATTATTATTTTTCGATCGTCGCAGTTTTCTGGTGTACAGCTGCGATGGTCTCAGAAAATTATTGAATTTCTGTGACCGTCTCAAATTTTGGGCATATATCTGCGACTAGTCTCAGAAAATTGGTGTATTTCTACGACCGTCTCGGATATTGGGTGTATATCTGCAATGATCATGTAAATCAAAGAAACTGCATGAGGGAGCCAAGAACAAGGCTGTAGCTATCAGAGAGGTTGAGTGGGAAAGCCAAGGACAAGGTTGTAGCTAACAACAGGAGGTTGTGTGGAGCCTGAGAAGAAATCCACAGAGATTTGCACGTGTGTTGCAATATCAAACAACAGTGATCTGTCTTTGTCAAAGATCTGGGGTAAATTTAACATCTTTTACGTGTAGAATTTTTTTTTCTAAATCGCCAAGATGAATAACAACATATTTGAAGCATGCATGAACGAGCATAACAAGCTCGATGGTTCCAGTTATGTAAACTGGAAGTTTAAGATGTAGACTCTGCTAGAAGCGCAGAGTGCTTGGTAGATTATGATTGGGGATGAGCCGAGGCCTGCGATTGGATCAACATCTGTCCCAAATTTGGAGAAACGAGAAAGCAGAGTAAGGACAATGTTAAAGATGCCAGTGAAAGACTGTATGACACCGCACATCAGAGAAGGTAAGTCAGCTAATGAGATCTGGGGAATTCTGAAGGAATTGTACGAGATAAGAAATTCAAATTGTCTTTTGTTCCTCAAGAGAAAGATTATGTCCATGAAAATGGAGGAGAATGAAACAATTGCTTCATTCATAGCAAGGATGAAGGATCTAAAAACCAAATTATTAGACATTGGTCATACAATGGATGATAGAGATCTTGTCACGATTACAATGAATGGTGTCACTGTTGATTATCAAATGTTCATCACTGGGATCAATGCCAAAGAGAAGATCTCGTACTTTGAAGAGCTGACAAGTATATTGATGCAAGAAAAAGAGAAGAGATCGACTCTGAAGCCCCAAAGTGCTGACCTTGCATTGATGGCGAAGAAGAACTTCTACAAAGGGAAAGGGAGTCCACAACAGCAAAATGGAGCAATTTCACATAAATGGCCAAGTGTTTTTATTGTGGAAAATTGGGTCACATTTCCAGGGAGTGTAGGACAAAGAAGTATCATGAAGAATAGTAGAAGCCAAAGAGACATGCAAGTCATCTCACGAACGGTGATCAAGTGTAGAATTTGAGGTTGTTCATGGCAGATCATGATGGAAATGTTGATGTAGACATCTGGTATGTAGATTCAGGAGTGTCAACGCACATGACAAGGAACAAGCACTCGCTAGAGGATTTTAAAGAGATCAACAAAGGTGCACAGATTTGCCTAGGAGATGAAAGAAGTCATCAAACCAAAGGATGTGGGAAATTTTCTATCATTGTACCTTATGGTAATATTAAAAAAAATTACAATGTAATGTATGTGCCTAGCATAACAAAGAACTTGATTTCTGTATCAATGATTACAGATCAAGATTTGAAAGTTGAATTTTTAAAATCTAACTGTTACATTAAGAATTTGCTAGATGGTATGAAGACAATTGCTACAGG
Organism: Pinus taeda; assembly: GCA_000404065.3. Lineage (NCBI taxonomy): Eukaryota > Viridiplantae > Streptophyta > Pinopsida > Pinales > Pinaceae > Pinus > Pinus taeda. The sequence continues at coordinate 72,674 of APFE031668619.1, forward strand.
GATCTGAACAGGAGGACTGTACAAGTTGGACATCAAACCTGCACTGATTCGAGCATTGACAACAGCGAGCCTGACTACAGAAGAGCTTTGGCACCAGAGATTCGGCAACATCAATTACAATGATTTGTTGTTACTATAGAGGAAAGAAATGGTAAGAGATCATCCTATGCTAAAGCAAGTACATAATGATTGTGATGCTTGTACATTAGGAAAAATGCATAGAGAAGAATTCCCTATTAGAATAGAAAAGAAAGAGAGGGATATACTCGAGTTAGTGCACACAAACCTTTGTGGTCCCATGCAGACAAAATCATTAGGAGGTGTAGTGTATTTCCTACTATTTATTGATGATTGTAAGAAGTTTTCTTGGGTGTATTTCTTAAGTAAGAAGAGTCATATATTTGAATACTTTAAGTAGTTCAAAAATATGATTGAAATGCAAACAGGGAAACCGATAAAAATTCTCCACTCTGATCAAGGGGGAGAATACAGGAAAGATGAACTCATCAGATATTGTGAAGATCATGGAATTCTATAACAGTTTAAAGTGCCCCATACTCCGCAATAGAATGGAGTAATAGAAAGGAAGAACAAAACTCTGGTGGAATGTGCTAGAAGCATGCTTAAAGGTAAGAATATTTCAAATGGTTTTTGGGCAGTGAATATTGTGGTTTATTTAAAAAATAGGAGTCCTACAAGAAGTCTTGAGTTTAAAAGTCCTTTTGAAGCTTTATATGGATATAAGTCTGCAGTAAAACACTTAAGGATATTTGTATGTAAAGCATTTGCCCACATACCAAAGGAAGATAGAAAGAAATTAGACTCAAAAGCCATCAGATGTACTTTTATAGGGTATTGTTCGTCATATAAAGCATATAGAATATTTAATCCCTCTACTCACAAGATCTTTGTTAGTAGAGATGTTAAATTCCATGAGCAGGATAGTGAAGAAACTGATGAGCACTATGATGGATGGGACATTCCGTACTTTGAGAAAGAAGAAGATAGAGAGAACAATCAAGATCAACATCAAACAAAGGCAGAGGATGAATGACAGCAGCAACAACAACACCAACAAAAACAACAACAACCGTAGTAGCAGCAACAACAACAACAACTACATGAAGAAATAAGGTTAGAAACCACCACCCCACCACTCAGGAGATCAGGTAGGAAAGCTCAAATTCCTGCAAGATATAGAGAAAATGCATTTATAACTAGTATGATGAATGTTGTTGAACCATCTAGTTATAAAGAAGCAAATGAAAGTAATGAATGGAAAACAACCATGGAACAGGAATATGATTCAATAATCAAAAACAACACTTGGTAATTGGTAGAACTCCCTATAGGAAAGCAGGGCATAGGTTGCAAGTGGTTATATAAACCGAAAATTAATGTAGATATAACTATAGAAAAACTGAAAGCTAGGTTGATTGCAAAGGGGTACACATAGAAAGAAGGGATATATTATGAGGAAACCTTTGCCACTGTAGCTAAATTGAACACTATCAGAATGTTAATTTCTTTAGCTACCAAGAAACATTGGATGATGCACCAACTAGATGTAAAGTATGCATTTTTGAATGGAGAACTGAAAGAAGAGGTTTATTTAAAGCAACCGGAAGGGTTTGTCCAGAAGGGAAAAGAAGATTTAGTTTGTAGGTTGAAGAAAGCACTCTATGTACTAACACAAACTCCCAGGTCGTGCTATGAGAAAATTAATTCATTTTTTCTATAAGCTAGCTACAATAGAAGCAAGAATGACCCTAATATTTACACCGTGAAAGTTGAACAAGGGTTTGTAGCGTTGACTTCATTATATGTAGATGATTTGATAATTAGAGGTGATGCTATATATCTAATTGATGAAATCAAGCAGCAGATGTCACAGATGTTTGAGATGAAGCATCTCGGCGAACTTAGATACTGTTTAGGTCTCGAAATCTAGAGAGATTCAGGTCAAACATTTCTATCCTAAGAAAAGTATGTCAAAGGCTTGTTAGAAAAGTTTAGAATGGATCAGTGTAACTCTGCATCGGTACCATTCCAATAGAATATCAAATTGCAGTGTTAAGATGGCTCAAAAGCGGCGGATGCAACACTTTACAAACAACTAGTTGGGATTCTGATCTACCTAACCACCGCTAGACTTGATTTGGCTTATGTAGTCAGTGTGTTAAGCCAATTTATGTCTAAGCCACTTGAAAGCCATTGGAATGCAGTGAAGAATGTTTTGAGGTATCTACAAGGTACTGTAGCTTATGGAATTATTTACACTGACTCTTCTAATGTTAGATTGGCAAGATTTGCAGATTCATATTGGGTAGGAAATGTAGATGATCGCAGATCTATAATAGGTTATGCATTCAGTCTTGGATTTGGGGTGATCACATGGAGCAGCAAAAAGTAGAACACAGTGTCCTTGTCCTCAGCAGAAGCAGAGTATCAAGCCATGTGTGCAGCAACGTGTGAGGTGGTTTGGTTGCAAAGAATTCTCTAGGATGTTGCGGAAGAACAGACAGTCGCAGCAACAATCAGATGCAATAATCAAAGTTCAGTCACGCTGGCCAAGAATCTAGTGTTTCATAAAAATGCTAAACATATTGATACTCAATTCCATTTTGTAAGGGAGAAAGTGAAATCTAAATAAATACATCTGGAATATTGTAATACATATGATAATATTACATACATTTTCATTAAGCCTCTTGGAAAAGTCAAGTTTCAAATGTTTAGGGAGATGTTAGGCATATATGTGAACCCATTCTCCATTAAGGGGGAGTGTTGAAGATAATGGAGAATATCCTAGAATAGGTAGGGTTGGTTCATGTAGACTCAAGATAGGAATTAGTTTCTATTTCTTAGGATGTTGTTCTAACTTCCCTAAATCTATGTATTCTATTTAATGTGTAATGTTGATAAACAAAGTAGAGCGTTCTGCAGATCCAGACTCTCCTAGTTCAGAATCTCTTTCGTAGAGCTGATGGGTGGGTTTTATTTTAATACAAATATTGCCATTTTTATCATTTTAGGACTAATCAAATGACTCGCAATATTGATTACGGTAATGAAATAAATATTTGATGTATCAATTTTAATAAATCTAAGTTTTATGAAATTCAAATAGGGAAAATGAAAGGAGACCTAGAAAATTTCAATGTATGTAATATGTTAGTCATTGTACGATAATATAATGGGTGATATTTTGTGATTTTGAAGGGATAGAAGTTAGGCTAGATTTATCTTAATTTCAGATCTACTAGGGAGGGATCAATTTTTTTTTCACTCTAAAAGATGTTTGGACCTCATGAGATTTTATCCCCTTTGACTTTTGGTAGATCCTGTTAGAGTCTTACAGTGTTAAGCCTTCTAATATTGTAGATACCTTTTTTTCTGCAAATGTTTTCCATATTAAAATTTAAAAATGTAAAAGGGGCATGCCCTAAAAGAAATATCAAAGGACCAAAAAGAAAAAGAAAAGATAAAATATAATATATAGTATATATATAATATATATATAAGATATAAACCCCAAAAAACAAAAGTCTAAATGGCACTACTATTTTACTGCTTTACTGTCTTAAATAATGGTTGTGTGCAGCTTGTCATACATGCCACAACCCATGTAGTCAAACTGCTTAATCTTGGCTATTTCATGCTTTGAATTTTATGTTTATAGTGTGAGAATAAAATCTGACCAAATAGTGTAATCTTGACAGGTCATTAGATAGTTAGAGAAAATATAAGGAGTTCATTAGTTTAATCTGAGCCCTTGGATGATATAAGGTTAGAAGTAGATAGTTTTTTTTATAAAATAAAATAAAATGATAAGGGTTTGCTAGCCTAAATGCACCCAAATAAATGAAGAAAAATTGTTATGGTAAGTAATGCGTAAGTAGAAAAAGGTTGCTGAAGTATAAATTTGATTAGACAAAATCATTTATCATGCTTAATCATATCTTTCAATGTGCATGAGCATTTAAGAAAGAAAAAACAATGGTTTACAAGTTCATTTAATTAACTCCTCCTCATTCATTTCAACCATTTACTTACTAATTTCCCCATCCACAAATAAGTTCTAGTACTAAAAATCCTTCAAGTCAAAAAGGCTTAGAGCATTTCTCTAACTTTTAGTGGGACTAGACCCTCGGCTTAATGACTTATGGACATCAAGTGTTAGAATTCCCATCATAGAAATCATTTCCCTTCATTACCCTAATAAAACCCCTTTTCCTAAGGTTAAACTCCATTTGCCTATGAAAAGTAAAAAACCCCATGTTAAATTCCATTTCATTGAAAATACCCACAAAAAGATTTTATCTTAAGTATGAAGTGTATTTGAATAAAATGCGCAAATATTACATTTATGCTTAGGGGTGCGTTCACGCCGCTCATTTCATATTAATTTTTAACACAATACTATAGCTCCCGATATACCTTTTCCCGTATATAATTAAATCCCCTATGTAACACCCCAACTCTTAGTTTAGCTATAAACAATACTTTTACCCCATATCCCTGACAAAACACACTTAATTCGCCACTTCTTGATAAAGATAAAGTAATCCCATCATGAAGCCCTCCCTGATCATTTAAATCCATGATTATCTCATAATTAATCCCAAACCGCCAAGGATTAAACCCTTGGGCCCCCCAAAACCTATGCTTATTTCATCCGCGCACATTTGTCACCTGATTTTTGTCCTATCATCAGTGCCCACATCCAAAGGTCCACAGACATATCGAGTTCAACCGATGTCCGACCTTTACTTGCTTAATAAAGTGGTTTTGCTCGAACCCCATCTGTTACATGTCAATCGCTAAGATAGATCAGGTGACCCCTCCAAAATCATTTCCTCCATAAAAGTGGCGTGATGGCTTAAGAAACTACCTCCATTCCCAACTTGAAAAACCACCCACTATTCATTTGTAATTTACCTGCCAAAAGATGATCGTTGCTCAATAATAAAACTGAGAAGCCCTATTTCGCCTTTTTCGCTCATTTTCTTTGTAAACCTCTACAAACCATTGTGATACCTACAAACATTGAATTCACCAATTAACCTCAAATTTCAATCCTGAAGAAGTTGCAGAGACACCAACCAAGCTCTCAGTCTATACCAGAGCTCATTCAACCTTCTGCAGTTGCCGAGAACACTGAATTTGAAGTTAATTCACCAAAATTCTAGGCATTTGAAAACAAATTACCTGAAACCCTTTCAATTTGAAAAAGTTCAATATTTAAAGTGTTTTAATTAAGTAAAATTAATTGAAATTACTTTAAAAAGTTAAATTGTGTGCCCAAACCCTTCTGAGACCTTCCAAGTTTCCTTCAAAACCTCTGATATAAAGTTATATTGCCAAATTCAAATCCACAAGAACTAAATTATGACTTCCCCCATTGCCATGGATGTCATACCTATCACAACCCCCGATTTGGACCTTGACCACCTTCCCCTAGCAGACATAGATTTTCAAATCAAAGAAACAAGTTCCTATCAACTTCTACTCAAAATTCATTGTTTGAGTAAGGACAGATATCTAAACCATTCTGATGACATTGGCCTTTGGGACTCAAATTTTCCCATATACTGGTTTCCATAAGTACATATATTTCTTGAGATTCTCCATATGTGCCATGCCTATTACATTCCAAGCCAGAGAGCTATAATGCCCCCTGGCCAAAAAGTCTTGTTTACTATTATAACTGAGTCAAACAATGAGATGTTGCAAGTCCAACCAGGTCCAAACCTGACGCCACTCTCCATTGGGGATTTGCTAGACCAGTACACCAAATTGAGTCCATCTAGACTAGGCCAAATATTCCAAACATTCATTGTAGAAGAGCAACACATTCCTAAAGATTCCCCTCCATATGTTTCTGCCATTTTCTATGAAAGGGGAAAGAAAATTGTAACTATGATATCATGTATACTGGGATATACCAAAGATGAATTTTTTGAGGAGCTCATCCTAGCCTTCATGTCCATTTTCACCCCAGGAAAGCCTCCTACTACTTTGCACAATTATGCCTAGTTCATAGCTGAAAGGATGTATGAACAATTTATTGACTCTTTTGTCCATCCAGTCATGACCATACTGACAAGAAGTCCTCCACCCACAATAAGCCAAGAGATCAAAAGTTTGTCTAATTGTCCAAGAAAAGTAAGGTGGGAGATTGGTACCTTTAACAAAATCACATCGAAATAAGAATCTATGGTTGCCAACTTGCCCCATACAAACTATCCAAATAGCTCCCCATGAAGTTATTTGCTGTAGAGTATTATAGGCAGATAATGAGCTTTGATGAAGTCAACTTTGTCTCAGCCAAGAAAAGAACTCAGTTCAAGGTCAAAAATCAGTTAGGCCCTTTCAGTTGTAATTGTAGAGAAACAGGGCAGGAACAGATCAAATTCTGCAACAAATAAAGTTCCAAAATAGTTTCATGTGGAGGTATGACCCCAGGGGTTTATAATCAATCTAAGAAAAAAGGTCAAATTCAGACCTTACATTCATCACCCCATACTAGAAATAGAAAGATATGCCAATCAATCTGAGTGGTTGGAAAACACTCTCAAAGACAGGGATAGTACAAAGTTAGAAGTTGAAAATACCTTGTTTGATTTAGAGGGTATCTTGATGAAAGCTCATTCCTGTGGGTACTAGAGCAAGAAGGAACCATGAGTACCCCTACTATTTTGCAGACTCCTCAGAATGAGGAAAAGAATCCTAAAAAAATTAGAGACGGAGGCTCCAATTCAGGTGTGGACACATCCAATGCACAATATGAAGTCAACCAGAGCAAAAAGCCAAGACACAATCCTATTTCAGAACAGGAAGACACAAAAGGCTCAATAGAAATAACTAATATTGAGTTAGACATGAGCAAGGGCACAACTCCATCTAGAGAAACATAGGAGCCATCTACATTAGAGACTCAAATTTTAGAAAGGCAACTTAGTTTAGAAGTATCCTCATTTAATTAACCTACTAATAGAGATAGGGACATTAAGGATATGTTCAAAGAAATCAAAATGAGAAATGAGAAATTGAAGGCACAATCCTATGCACAGTATCTCAAACTTAGACCCACCAATCAAACTAGGTTGATGTCAGCTTTTGAAATCAAGGAAGGAAAGATGCAAATTTCCTTCATAAAGCAACTATACAACAACCAAGGACATTAGCAGATTTCAAAAACATTGATTTTGAGGTAATGGTAAGGGATAGTCATCCCATCGCCCAAACTGAATTTCAAAAATAGGTTGGAGAAATGATTTACTCCACCCTTAATGGAAAAGCCATAGCTTCCCATCAGTTACGGAATTCATTAAATAACATCTAAGCCCAGTATCAGTTGGAAAAGGCCTCCTCACAGGCCAAAGACACCAGAATCAAGTCTTTGGAAGACTTGGTAATAGAATTGGGACATGATCCCAAAGACATCAAAGCTACTGAACAATTGATAAAAAAGAAGAATGATGACATTGCAACACTCAAGAAATAGTTGAAGATACCTCATTTGTAGCACCCTTAGACACATGAAGTCTTGGAAAGCCAAACAAGACATGAAGAGTTGATGGACTTAGTCCTTAAACTAAATGATCATTTGAGGGAGACAGAAAAGGAATTGGATAGTCTAATCGAATTAAAGAAAACTGATCTTGGTACTACCTCGACGAATGTCATCCCAGCAGTCACCATGGTTGTTCCTTCCACATTGGCAACCTCATTGGCTCTCATAGCTCCAATGGCCATAGCACAACTAATTTCTATAGAATCTACATCAGCAATAGGTACATCAGGTGAAGAAGCAACAAACTTGGTTAAATTTATGGAAGAAATGTCCATACAAAAAACAGAGATGAATAAGCTCAAAGAAAATGTGACAAGCTTGGAAACTGATTACAAGCTTGCTAAATTCATGCACGAGGAAGAAGTACAAAATGCTGCGAGGATGAGTGAAGGATTGAAAGCCCCAAAAAAGGTCTTGACACTTAAAGAACCCCTTAGGCAGTCAAAGGAACAACTATGGGCCAATATCATTGACTCTGTCAATGATATTTGGCCATCTATATAGGTAATTTTTGAGCAAGTAGAGTTGATAAAGCTCGCTACAGAGGCCATCCAGAAAGTAAAGGAATAATTAGGACAAATGCCAGAAGAGACTACCAGAATTATCTAGTTCCTTAACAGCAAGAATAAGTATGAGCTTAAAAAATTGGAAATATAGCACAAAACAAGACAATTTTGGAGGTCAGAAAGGTCCTCTCCAAGAGAAACTTAATGCAAAACTTGGATGACAAGTGTCAAAATATGTAGATAACTATTGACAAATTTATGGCCAAGTTCCAAATTTTGAGAGAGAAGGGATTACCCAATCCCTTAGTGATAAATGATAAGCTCACGACGCAGGATGATTACCACAAGAAAATCAGAGAGGTAGCAAAGGATCAGGTGAATACATCATCAATGAAGGCATTGCCAACATGCAAAGTACTCTACCAGACATTTGAAAACTTGTTTTATGTCGAACATGAAGTAAAACACTTTTTTATCAATAAGACTACTTTTGCCAAATATACCGAGGAAGATGAAATATATATGAGGATGCTAAAAATCCAATTACCTGATGCTTAAACATCGGAGAAATTAATTGATTTACTATAGAAATATGCACTAAAAAGGTTAATGTATAGTAAAAGTAAAACAACATGGTAAAAGGATGAAGACAGATCAGCAGGGTCAAAGTGTATCAGATTAAAGCCTAAAGTAAATGAAGCTTCCAGCGTGAAAGATCAAACAACAAAGCAACATAAAGGGCTAAAAATCAAAGCATAAAAGCCAGCAATACCAAAATAAAAGGGAGAACATGAAACAATTCAATGGCTGTCTCTATCTTCTTGAAAGAAGATATTTTTCTTTCCTAGATTAAATCTCAAATTAGTTTGAGATATTTTTTAATAAACTTTTCTATAAATACTTCACAATTCAAGGTATGTAGGGTGGATTCTATTAGACATTTCTATAGAATTTTTGATCAAGAATACCCAGAAGGTTATTGTATCAGTTGATGAGCGAGCAAGTTGGATTGATAAATAAATATTAGACTTTTCCGAGGATTCATGTGTTGAGTGAACATCAGACAAGTATTTTCATGTGTTATTGTCATTTTTCTCAAAGTTTATTCATAATCTTATGTGTTTTTCAATCTAAATGTTCTAACTAGAATAATATTCCATAACTTGTTTAATCACACTCTATCTTAACAGTTAAGCATTTGAATTTTTTCGTCTCATATTTAAATTAAATAATTCTTAATTTCTCTTTGGTTTAGATTGAACAAATCATAGTCCAAGTTAAAGGATTCCTAATTTCCCTTTGATCATTGATTACCTCTTCATTGCTCATTCATTATCTAGGTCTAAGAATCCTTAACTTCTCTCTCACCCTGAGTGAAACCCTTCACCCCTCTGTCTCAAACATTTGAAATACACTCTGCTATCTTGCCCTTGGAGCATCCCCTTTAGTGAGTTAATCTATTTTTTCTTCCTTATTAGTTGACTCCATAGCCCAATGGTCTAAAAGACATCAATTTATCCATCTTTATAAAAATATGCCACCACCCAATCTCAAGCAAAATAAAAAACCCCTTAAACAATCATAGCCAGCGTAAAAACATTCTTAACTAAAAAAAAGTTAAAATTTAAAGAGAGAGCCCTATTTGAGCATCAGGAAGGCTAAGTCCTGATCTCCAAAAGTGGATTGTGGTTACCTTTGGTTTTTCCTTCTTATTACTTCAAAGGAATTATCAGAGTGTTAACAATTCCAAAATAACGATGGATCTAGACTGATTTTTATTAAAAATTAGTGTACAAAATTACACACTACAGTATGTAAATTGTATGATGGTTAGCCACATCTTTGGATCCTCTAAATATGGTCAATTGAGTGATCCACTAGAAAAAGAATTAACATTGTAATCTATTAACTAGTAATGGATAGTTGGTTGAGTGGTCATCTAGTGGGATCATCCATTAACTGGTCGGGGGGATCAAGGAGATCAATATGGTCAAAGGAATGGACTATATATGTAACACCCTCTTCCTTATAAAAATATTTCTATGGTTATGTTGTACCGACTGCAACACCCTCCAAAAATTTTGGCCTGCATCCAAATTTCAGAGGCTTCCTTGGTTTTTCCCCTTGATGGGTGCAAACACTCGGGCCTAGTCTATGATCTCTTGTCGAGTCTTTACACCCTTTCTGCTTGGTCGACCACCAGTCGTCTTTTGGCATGTTGATTTTTATGTCATGCTTGCGAGTTTGTTTAGGAAATTTTGAAATTTTTCCTTTGTGTGCATGGGTTGTTTTCGCTCTGTGAACATCGGTCGTATTCACACACAAAGTTGCATGCACTGTTGTGCAAATGTCGTCATGGTCATTCAAAGATATATCTCATGTGTCGCACTTGTCGCTTGTAACCTCGATGTTGGTCTCACTGAGCGCATGTTGTCTTGGTGGTTTGAGGTGTCTTATCGTTGAGTCATGCTAAGTGTGTTATCACAATGTATTATTTCATGTATACACAAGTTCATTTTCTCTCACACTTAGCCATTGTTCCTGGAAATCCCTTGACTGGACAACCCTCCTTGAACTGGACCCTGACTGGGATGCACTGTGCAACCTTAGCTCTCAGTGATCCCTGCTCTGCCTCCCAAAACTATGCAGATATTGAGGTTGTCTTTTGGGACAACCTGCACTATAGAATCCTAGAAGTGAGCTAACCAATTGTCTTCCAGAACTATGCAGAAGTTGTCCCCAAGTCAGATCCACTCCACGCTTCCCATAGCATCACTCATCAAGCCTCCCTCTAGTCTACCAGAAAACCTGAACTACACTGTGAGTTGAGGTTGTACTGCTCCCCAAAACTGCGCAGAAGTTGCCTAGTTACCTACTCTGCACTATCTGTAGAAACTACAGAGTCATGTGAGTCATGCCTCTACTCCCTGTCACTGCACTGTTCCAAGGAGTTGCACATATTTGAATAGTTGGCCCCTACTTGCTTGACCTGCACTTCCTCTAAGAATTGTAGAGATTTGACTCGTAGGCGCTCTGCTAGCTTGACCTGCACTCCCTCTAAAAATTGAACAGTTTTGACTCACAACCTCCCTAATTCCCCGCTCTACACTCATCCCAGAAACAATCCAGAAACTGCTTTTCCAACACAACCTCTCAGAAATGTGTAGTTATGACAAGAAACTCCCCACTGCTCGATCTAACCCTGCTCTTGAAAACTGCACATAAATGTTTTCCAGTGCCTCCTGTTTCCCTCTCTATCTTCCTCGGAAAAAATACGCACATTCCCAGATGGACCCCTGAATGACCTATCCAATCCTTGTCTATAAAACTACACAAAAATGTCCAACAGTTCCCCAACACCCTACCTTGTCTTCTTCTCGAAAACTGCACAATTCAACTTCCCAGCTAGGTTCTACCTTGCTGCAGTCGTTGCTGTCCTAGACTGCTCAAATATTCCTACTAGTGAAATCTATGCAGCTTTTCCCAACACTTCTCTAGACCCTCACATCCTGGCCTGAGCTATGCTCTATGCAGTTTTAGTGCCTTGTCACTGTCCCAATCACTTGCACCGAAATGGAAAACAATGCATCATGTTAGACTACAATATTTATGGATCTGATGTCCTCTCATCATGAGTGATTGGAAGAACAAGTACATTAATGAAACATGGTGAAATGAAGAATGGGATGGAGAAGGAGTGTATGCTAGAAGACTTGCTCACAGTTGAATAAATGCACGAAGCACATTGAGCAGCAAGCAAAAGGGACACATACACAAGCACTATCAAGCAAAACCAAGACCATCAAAGACCCCACACACTTTGCCATGTGAAGGTGAAGACACATTACACATAGAGCACACCCATCATTGAGCAGCACAACAACTTGACAGGGACAACACAGTTAGCCGATACATGTCAGCCGTGTCATGTCCGGTTGTGTCATGAGTTGTCTCAGCCACATCACTACTATGGGCCATATGTTGGGTCCCTATAATACTAGTGATTACCCCATTACTATTGTAGTTATACCCCTTATTAATATTGTTATGCCCCTATTGTCCCCATATTGTTATTACTGTGCCCCATAGAATCCCTCTATTGTTATTTTTGTGGCTTTATATTATTATTGTTAGGTCGGCTGGGTTATATTGTGACTCCTTAGACTCCTATATATAGAAAGGAGGTTTTGTCATTTGAATCATCCAAGAATGTTCATTTATGTAATGTAAAGAGGTTGCCCCCTCAAAGAGGCTGAATTCTAAGGCGTTGATCTATCTTTTCTATCTTTTTGTGAGCTGGTTTCATAACGTCGTGTGTTCCAGAATTAAGCACAAAACATGCATATGTGAGCAGGGGGTGTGTACTTGGGAAATTTGCTAAGGCAGCGTTCCCAAGAAGTGACAGCAGATCAGATAGTGTGTTGCAACTTGTACATTCAGATATTTGTGGCCCGATGTACACTAGATCTGTCAGAGGGTATGAGTAGTTAGTCACCTTCATATATGACTACTCCAAGAAGACGTGGATCTACTTTTTGAAGACCAAGGATGAGATCTTCAGTCATTTCCAAAAGTTTAAGGCTCTAGTGGAAAACATGATAGGGAAAAACATCAAGGTACTTCATACAGATAACAGAGGACAGTACACAAATAGTGACTTCACGAGATTTTGTGCGAAGGAGGGTATCAGGAGGGAGTGGATAGCTCCACATGATCCATAGTAGAATGGAGTAGTGGAGCGAAAGAACAAATCTATAATTGGGGCAACAAAGGCTATGTTGTATGACCAGGACATGCCTAAGTTTCTATGGGTAGAGACATGTAGCACAGTGATGTACAGACAAAACAAGGTTCCTCACAGGGCACTGGGGAAGATAACACCAGAGGAGGTTTTCTCCAGGAAGAAACCAGAGGTCGGCCACTCTAGAATCATTGGCAATATAGCATATTGGCATTTGCCAAATGAGAAACACACTAAATTAGATCAAACTAAAGAGAAAGGCTACTTCGTTGGGTATAGTGAAACCTCAAAGGCATCCAAGATCTATATTCCTAAGAGCAAGAGGATTATCATGAGACAGGACGTGAAGTTCATGGAGGAAAAGGCCTTCAGGAGATCTCGCAAGTTGCTAGCAGGTGATATAGGTGAGCCAGCAAAAGCTCCATTGGTTCAGCAACAAGGACAGTTGCAGGGCCAGTGGCAAGTTCAGCAAAGTACTAGTATAGTTACTAGTGCGAGAACCAGCTCAAGTACAAGTGATCCAACGAGTTTGCAGTAGACAAAGCAGCAGATGCAGGATGAGGAACTAGTAGAACCACCCATCACTAGCGGTAGAACTAGCAGAGAAGTCTGTCAGAAGTTGAAGGATGCGCAAGAGTTTATGGGGGCTCGTAGGATGGGCAAAAGGAAGCGCAAACAACCAAGTACCAAACGTTGGTGGCACAGGTTGTTGACCCTTCCAATTATCAGGGGGTTGCATAGCATCAAGTGTGGCATGATGCCATGGTGGAATATAGCTCCATCATGATAAACGATGTATGGGAGGTTGTGCCTAGCCCTGTGGATAGGTCAGTTGTAGACTCTAGGTGGATCTATAAGATCAAGTACGTTGCAAATAGTAGTGTAGAGAAGTACAAGTCTAGGTTCGTGGCCAAGGGGTATGCGCAAAACCAAGGTATAGACTATGAGGAGACCTTCACACTAGTGGCTAGATATACTTCAATTCGATCAATGAAATGTCTAGCAGCACAAATGGGATGGAAAATTCACTAAATGGACATCAAGACAACATTCTTGAATGGGGTGATAGAGGAGGAGGCATATATCGAACAACTAGAGGGTTTTGAGATGCATGAGAGGGGCACACATGTGTCCAGCCTAAATAGAGTGCTATATGGGCTCAAACAGGCTCCTAGGGCATGGTATGGTCAGATATATATCTACTTGTAGCAAATGGGTTTCATGAAGAGCGAAGCAAACTCCAATCTGTATTATCTGATGGTTGGAGGTGAGCCACTCATCCTAGTGTTGTATGTGGATGATCTCTTCTTGATAGGGTCATCACAGCTCATAGAGGAACCTAGTTACAAAATTTGAGATGAAGGAATTGGGATTGATGCATTATTTCCTAGGCCTGGAGGTATGGCAGATGGACGGGGAGACCTTGCTTGGTTAAGGGATATATACTATGGAGATCTTGAAGAGGTTCAAGATATAGGATTGTAGACCCATGTCCACATCTTTGATTACTAACTGGAGGAAGATAAATGCATCGGAGGACAAGGATGTGGACCCAACCTTGTATAGGCAGCTCATCACTTCACGCATGCATCTGGTCAACACAAAGCCAAACATTTGTTTGGCAGTCAACACTCTCAGTCAATTTATAGTGGGATCCAAGAGGGTGCACTAGATAGCGGCTAGACAAATTGTGGTACTTGCGTGGCACAATCGAGCATGGGTTGAAGTATACTCGAGGTGATGGTGTCAAGTTATGTGGATATACAGATACAGACCAGGCAGGCAATTCAGTGAATCAGAAAAGCACGTTAGGGTGTTGCTTCACATTGGATCATGGGTTGTCTCTTGGTGCAGTAGGAAGCAAAAGTCTATAGCACTGAGTTCCACAAAGTGACGTGAACAACTTTAATTTAACAAAAGATTAATATATATATATATATATATATATATATATATTGACTTAAATGATGATTTTTTACAAAAGAGGACTTTGCTTAATAAGCCTTTGGGCTTAAATAAGCTTTGGGTCCTTTGTCCCCAATTATAAATTAACCCTAATTACATATTTTTTTATTTTTTACATAACATTGCCTTCCTCTTGAAAGAATGCTTTGTCCTCAAAGCATAGGTAACGAAAGGTGTTGTTGACGAAATGCTTTGGTCTCCCAAGAGGCTTCTTCTTCTAGTAGGTCCCTCCACTTAATCAGGTATTCTTTCATTACTCATGATTAATCAGGTATTCTGGTAGGCATTCCAAAACTTCGAATTTCTCTTCCTTATATTCTCTTTTTCTATGTTCCTTCTAGGTGTCATTTTCTTATCCTTGATTGAACTTGATAGATGAGCTTTTAAATGAGGTCGAGTGCTTCCTTATATATAGGCTTCCCATGGTGGTCGAATAGCCCTTATGAGGCCGACTTGTCATCCCTTGAGGGCCGACTTGTTGCAGCTAGGTTGACTTGATCTTGGAGGGTCTTTTATGACTCAAAATGACTTACATAAACTTTATTTACATGATACAAAGTGCCCAATGGGGTCTTTCATATATGACAATGACTCAACTGACTTCTTAACTCTATAACAAATCCTAGAAGCACTCAATGGGTGCTTGACCTACAAATAAAATTGACCTTGAGCATGAAACCCATGCTACAAAAACAATAATAATATATTTCTTTCTTTTTACAATATACAAGAATCAAGAGTAAATTTCATATTTATGAAGACTGAACCTAGTTACATACTTCAATAGGGTGAGCATTAAGAGTCATGGGCCTTCGCCATTGCAGAGCATTGGTTACCACACCATGGGCCTCTGCCATTGCAAAGCATTGATTGCTCGTGCCCCAGCCATACAGAGACGATGATGCGCTTGGACCATGTTGCCCAGCCGGCCATATATTTGCACCCAACACTTGGCAGCTCATTCAGGGCCCAAATGGGGTTTTGTCTCATCCAAGGAGACATGGAAGCGCATGTATCATCTTCTAGCCCTCATTGATGGAGGATCGACTTGTTATTGAGCCACTGGAGACCCATGAGACCATTGATTATGCCCCACAACCACTTGGGAGCACCACAAGATGTTTTGCTTGGAAATCAAGGGGCTGCCCCCTTGATCCTCATTTTTGGAGCCCTTATCTTCATCACAACACTTTAAGGACTCATTTAGGCTTTCCAACAACCCTCTTGACCATTATTCAATCATTTTCGCTAGCTTTGGATGGCTTACTTTTCACTTATTGAGCTATTTGGTGGGCTTGTCACCAAAGGACATGTATTTGGCACATTAAAATATTGTTAGTGGTTTAATTAGGCCAAATTAGACTAAATCAAACTTGACTAGCCCCATATAAATAGAAGAGGCCTCATTTGTATTAATCATCATCACTTGGATTTCAATCTCTCTTGTAAAAAGAATTCGGACCCTCAATTGTTGGACGAAATTGGATGTTTGGATGCATTTTGATATATGGAAAATTTCGCTATCTTGTCTTGGAGCTTCTCTTGGCAATGTTGATGGATGGATATATTCTCATTATCTTGTAAGCGCCTTTGATGCTATATTTTTACATTGTTACATGCCTAATATATGGAATATCATGTCATGGTCTTGAATGTGCCCTAATTAAATGTGAAAATATGAGAACTGGGATTATTGAATGCATTACATCCATTACTCATAGATAATGATGAATGATTGTTCCTAGAGGCTTGCTTTTCATTTTGCAACCTTGAAATGTTAATTTGGCAGCTCGGAGGCAAATTCCAAACATGGGACTAGGTTACTCTTTTCGAGAGGACCAATTTTGACCATTGAATTGCTCAATTTGGAAAGGGAAAGTGTATCTTGGAAGAAAATCCCAAGTGCACAAAAGGTTAGGTTGGCCCTATTACTGCTCAAACTAGCAAGGGACCTAAGGGGGATCCCTAAAGGGCAAATGCTAGGCCAAGGGAAACAAATGGAGACTTAGCCCACTATCACCTCAGCTAAGACTCCCTTCTATTTACGGACTTTCACCGATGGGAGGAGACTCGGTATGTATGGAGTCACCAATGAAGGATAAGTCAATGGACATGAGTGCCACAAATAAACCCTTTCCTGGAAGAGTTTGAAGGATACAGCTTGCTTGCTTTCTAAGCAAAGTGCTATGCATTCTAGGGAAAGGAAGAGAGGATTTGATGGTTAGGTTTATGGGATGAGACTTGTGAAGGAGTTCCCCAATCCCTAGAATCCTTGTTAGAATTGGTATCTCAGATGGTTCTTGAAGAATGATCTTTCAAAGGAGCGGAACCACATGGGTCCAAGTGGACCCAGTCTAGGGTATGAGGAAAGAATGTAGCAAAAAATGATATTCTTACCCTAGAAAAAGTCGAGAAAGGATCAAAGAAAGGATTTTCACTTGAAGATGTTGTTTTCACCCTATGAGGTACTAGCCTTGGGGATGGCAGGGCAAGATTTGATCCTGGAGCTAGGGCTTGGCTTTTCTCCCAACTCCACCATCAAAATGGCTTCAAAATTGGAGGAGATCTTGAGGAAAGGCCAGCGCAGGAGGCCCTAGGAGGTAAAAAAATTTTGGTGGCTAGCTTGTTAGGAAATTGATGCCCTAGGTTCCCCAACTTGTCTAGACCTGGAAAGAGGTGAAAGAGTATGATTTCTAGTGACCATCCTTGGTATATCAAGGCCCTAATCTTTGGGAGAATGGAGTTTATGATGAATATGAGTAGGATTTCTTGATTCCCAATCAAGGAGCCCTCAAGATTACTTCACTAGCCTTCTAGCCCTAGGTCAAGGAGAAGCAACCTTTCAACTTTTATACTTCGATGTACAAAGGAAATAGCTTATCAAGGTCAAATTCATTGATAGAATTACCCCTAGGAGATTTCCCTCATATTACATGGCCCATATATTGAAAGGTGTTATAATAGAGACATTCCACAATTTTAAGATGTAAATGCATGCAGCGATTAGCCCTAGAACAATGAAAATCCCAGTCCAACGTACATGACAAAAGTAAACGAGAATAACATTAAAAAACCTGTACTTATTTGTAACAGAGTATATCCAACCATTCACAATTGACAGGAGAGAAACTTCAAGAGAAGATAGACCAATATCCACACATCAAATTAATCCATAAAAGTTCCAATTCATCCTCTAGAAAAAATGCAAAAATCTCAAGAGAGATAAGAGATCCAAACCAAAGTGATTATAAGCTAATGAGCTCATCTCACTTGTATTTATACACAAATTAGGAGTTCAAATTAGCCTGCTTGTCCTACATACACCCCAAAAATAAAATAGTGTTCTAATAATTTAACTTTTGGTGACAAGCCCACCAAACTAGCTCGTAAATGAAAAAGTAAGCCTCTTAAGAAGTCAAATAATAATCTATGCATGTCGTAGGACCCTTTGAGAGGCCTAATGAGGTCCATGGGTGCCACAATGAAGAATAAGACCCTCAAAAGCAGTGGACAAGGGGTTGGCCCTTGCAATAACCTATGGTGCTCCAAATGATATGTGGGGCCACACAAGTATCCTCATGGGTCTCCAAACAAATCAAATATGCTTGTCGATCGCTTACAAGGGCTAGGATGATGGTGTAGGTGATGCCACATCATTGTGCAAGTCCTAGATCATCCGCCAAGTGTTTGGTGTAAATCTAGGGCCAGCTGGGCATGATGGATCAGGTGCATCTTCCTCGTCCAATAAGTGAATCACGGGCAATTTCTGAATGGTTGTGGAGATCCATGGAATGCAATCTGCTACTGTGGAGACCCATGGCTCTCAACGCACACCCTACATGTGCCAATGTAGCCCTGTAGAGGATTAGGACCCCGTATAGGGAGAACAAACCCAAGATGGAAACCATCTGCAATCCTGCATAAAATCCAATGTGTCCCCTAGCCTTCCAGTACAACAAGTCAATAGAGAAATCGAATAAATAATCTTACCAGTCATGGACCACAAGTGGAGACTTCATAATGGCATGCCCTTCCATAATGGGCTTTGGGATGTACCAATGTCTCCTAAACTCCAAATGGGGTTAACCAAGTACCTATTAGGTGGTTTCTACTTCTAAAAGAGATAATATAGTCAAGGTACATCCTTCAAAAGGTTGTGGCATGTGACAGATAGGTGAATGAAGTAGGGGATGGGAAGGGGCAGCCCTGGGTCACACGTTGGAGTACAAGGGTAGCTAATAAGAGGGAAGCCCACACTTGGGTTTATAATGTGTAGGAGAGAGAAATCATGGAACTTCAAGTGCCCCAGCCTTGATTTTTCCACCCTTCTTTATATGCCTTTTTCCTTTTTATGATTTTCTTTGATTAACTGCTCAAGGCTCAAGGGGTTAGAGCATGATGTATAAGGTGTAGCAGTGAATTCCCCCTTTTAAGGTGGGGCAGTTCATTGCCCACCAGGGGTTAGGATAATCATGGGTTCCTATATGATGAAGAAGGTTCATAGAACTTGTGGGAACCAAGGTGATGGCCATGATGATGGGGTAGAGCTCATGTATTGGTTTTTGCCCACATGCTCAATGTATTTTGTCCCGACCATCTTTTGCATTTTGTGGTACATTTTCTTGTTGAATGTGAGCATGTATGTTTTTATCTTTCTTTTCAGCTACATCAACCTTCGGCTTCATTCCAGGCCATGACCCAAGGTGTCGGCAAAGGGAAGGGGCAAGCTAACCCTATGTGGACCCAATAGAGGAATGTGGACCCAGGCAAGAGAAATGACGAATGGGATGATAATGAATGGAAAGAGGGTAATATAAGTGGATAAGGAAGCAAGACCATGCAACCAAAATCGGGGTTTCCCATGAATTACCATCCCTGGAACCAAATGGTCAGTAAAAGAGATCCCACAGGACTAAAATACAAGGTTTATTCCTAAGAGGGGTCTACGGGACAGAAGCACAGACTTGGCCCATTCTTTCCACTGAATCCCCACATTAATCTATGCCTAGAAGTGTCCATTATAAGCAAAATACAATACTCAATATCCAAATGAAAAGGCATACCTTTAGATTTAGCATGCCTACCTTTAAACATATGATCATGGCAGATGGGCGAGCAACCACATCGCTGGCTCAAGTGGCGGAGAAGATGGCATAATGAGCTAGCTGGTGGCTGCAAGGGGTTGTTGGCTATTGGCTGAGGACCATCTTGGAGAAAATTCTCTTAGGAATATTACCCACAAAATGGTGGGTAACAAGGCCTAACAAAAAATTGGACACCCTTAGACGCCTATAAATACAAGTGACCTCAAGCTCATTTGGACATCACCAAGCATCTTCTTCTCTTCTTCATTGATTGGTTCGTATAGGTCAAGGTCGGCTCGTGGAGATTGGTTCATATAGGTCCGAGATTACAAGATCTGAAGCTCGCACATGTGTTTAGGGTTTTCGTTCCTAACCGCAGGCTTAACACAAGCAATTTTCGCCTATAACCACAAGCTATGGGGGCACAAAACATCCTCATGGGTCTCCAAATGGATAAAACAAGCCTGTATCCCAATAAGGGTTGAAAGAATGATGCAAGCCCTCCCAGTGTCTCCCACAGTGAGACACATCCTCATCTAGGCCCTAGATCAGTGCCCAACTATGTGGTGCAAGAGTGTACCCGGCAGAGCAAAATGGTCCAAGTGCACCATCATCACCAAATAAATGGAACACGAGCAAACAATGAGTAGAACTAAAGGATCCCATGATGTGGCAATCTGCTCTCTACTATGGAAGAGGTCAATGGCTGTCAACACTCACCCTACAAATGCCAATATGACCCTCTAGAGCACTTGCACCCTGTATAGAGAGACCAGACCCAAGACGAAGACTAGCCTACAATCCCATATAAGATCCATTGTGTCCCCTACAACAAATCATTACTGTAATTGAGTAAATTAGCTTACAAATCATGGATCCAAGTTGACACTTCACAGTGGAATGCCCTTCCGTAGTGGGCTTTAGAACATACAAGTGTTTCCAAGTTCAAGAAGGTTAACCAAGGACCCTATTAGGTGGTTTCAGCCTCTAGGAGAGTGACATGTCCATGGTACATCCATCAAATGGTAGGTGGCATGTGAAATAATGATGGAATGCAGTGGGGCATTAGGGGAAGCCTCCAAACCATATGCCATAGAACACGGGTAGCTATAATAAGGGAAGCCCACACTTCAATATATGAATGTAGGAGGGAGAAATCGTGGTACATGAGTTACCTCGCCCTTTGTTTTTCCACCCTTCTTCATATGCCTTTTGTCTTTTATTGATTTTTCTTTTATAACTGCTCGAGCTCCAGGGGATGAGAGCATGATGTGTAAGATATAATAATGAATACCCCCTTTACATGGCGCAGTTCATCGTCCACTAGGGGTTGGGACAATCATGGGTTCCTTAATGAAGTAAGGGGTCGATATGAGTGTCCCTAGGAACCAAGGTGATGACCATGGTGATAGGGGTAGAGCTCATGTTTGGCTTTTGCTCAAGTGCTAAATTCGTATGTCCATCCCATATTTTGCATTTGTGGTACATTTCCAGTTAAGAGGCGAAATTACATTTTTTCCCTTCTTTTTAGCTGCATCAACCTCTAGGACATCGTTCCAAGCCCGACCCAAGGTGTGGACAAGGGGAGGGGGAGGCTAACTCCTTGTGGACCCAGTGGACAAATGTGGACCCAAATGGGAAATATGGTGAAAGGGGACATAATAAACGAAAGGGAGAGATGTAAATGGTGTCAGGAAGCGGGACCACGCAACCAAAATCGGGGTTTCCCATGCAGTGCCACCCCTAAAGCTAGCAACCCATAAAGGAGATCCCACGGGACTAGGATACAAGGTTAACCATCAAATTAGACAGAGGAGACAAGAGCACAAACCAAGCCCACTCTTTCCGTCGAATCCCCCCACTAATCCATGCCCAAAAGTGTCCATGAGAAGTAAACAAAAATACCCAACTACATAATGAAAAGCCATACCTTTGGGGTTGGGAGGACCACCTTCAAACATATGATCATAACAAATGGGGGAGGGAGCATATGGTTGGCTTAAGTGGCGGAGATAGTGGCACATGAAGTTATCTGGTGGCTACAAGGGGTTGTTGGTTGTTGGTTGAGGACCATCTACAAAAAAAGTTTCTCCTACGGGTGTCACCCACAAATGGTGGGTAACAGGCACACAAGCTGAAGTCTTGGAGGGGACCCACTCCAAGGTGAAGGCACTTTGTATGCCCTTTGTTTATATTAAGTGCATGTTATAGTTTTATGCTTGAATAGTGTAGGTTGTTGCATTTTATTTCATGACTCAGTTACTATGTGCTTGATTAGTTCCTTTCAAATATAGCATATCATTGTAGTTAGTTTATCCTACAAGTGTGTGTGTATTTTGTTTCTTAGTTTTGTTTGAGGTGATGATTCCTATGGAACCCAGCTACTATAGATCTTTTTAGTAGCTTTCAGACAATCTATGTGCTGGAGAATTGTCCAAGTTTAATTCCATCGGTGAAATAGAGCTAAACATCCTAACTTTGGATGTGTGGGGTGCCACATAGTTGTGCTTTGGGGCTAACTTGTAGAAATGTCTTCCACCCAGACTCTGTCACATTAGGATTTCCTCTATGTAGTATAGGTCATTTAGGAAATGGTAAGAGTTTTTTTCTTGTGTATATTGCACAGAGTGCCTCACAAGCTTATTGACCTTGGTCTGACAAATAAAATGTTGTCATTTCCCCATGTCACTTGATAAAGTCAATGGAGGAGCTTCTAGAATAAAAATAAAACAAGATGCTTCTAGAGCCTTGGGGATCTATCCATGAGATCTATAAAAGAGGAGGAGGTGGTCATTTGGAAACATTTTGGATCTTGGATTTGCGTTTATTTCTTGTGGAGAGTTTGAGAACCCGATTCTCTACTTCAGCAGTAGCCCCGAGACGGAAACCCTTGGGTGATTCAGTGAAAGTGGGCAAGCACCTATCTCTTCCCTTGGTGAATCCATTCAGAGTTCACAGGTTGCAGTGTATTTTTTTTCAATTTATTTTGGAGGTTGATTTGCAACATTATTGTAGATTTATTTGAGACCCGTTTATCTCAGCTATATGGGGTTGTATGTACATGTAAACCCCAATTTATCTAATAATAAAGCTGAGGATTTCTTGTTCAGTGTGTTATGGGATTGCATTATTCTATTGGCTTAAATTTTACATGGCAATCTTTTGTTTATGAATAGAATTTTTATTTGAAGAAATTTTGAGTTAGAATTTGAAGAAAATTTTTGCTTGTTCCAAATTTATTTAATTTGGGACATTATAGTGGTATCAGAGCATCAATCTCGGCTCAACTTGCGGGTTTTCAGTTGCAACGTCAAATTTATTAGAGACCAGATCTTTTATTATTTCTGTAAATTATTAAAAGGGACATTGCAGTGTGCAGAGATAGGCGGAGTAGGAAACTTGCACTAAATTGGGGCTTTTGTATCTTCAGGAATCTACCCAAAATTTTTATGGGTTTTATGAGAGGAGTTTGTGGTTAAAATTTCAAAATTTTCCAGGTAGTATGCGCGCTGTAAATCAATATTCCTTCATCCGTTCGTTTTATCAGTGAACTGGGTAATTCACAGCAGTTGGTGAGCTTGACCTTGGCTTGGATTTAAGCCAAACCATTTCTGTGTTTTTATGGGTTTGGTGTGAGGAGCCTCAGGTTTTAAATTTTCAAAATTTTTGGAGTAGTATTGAGGGGAAAAACACCAATTCACCTTAGGAAGCAACAACATAATTTCTGGGCAGTGCGAATTAATTATTTGGGTTATTTTGTTGGGTCTTTGCAACAGTAGTAAGGGGATCTTGAAATTTTAAAATTTACTGGCTCATGGATGAGTCACTGAGGCAGCTCACAACCCTTAGCGCTGACCCTCTTGTTAGAAGAAATTTGATAAGGGGAATTTTTGGAGGGTTCAGATCTAGAAAAGATGAGGAGGCAAAGAAAGAGCAATCTCTAGAACTCCCAAAGAAGGAAGAAATCAAATGAGAAGAGAGCGAATTTGCTTTACATATCAAGGAGCATGGACACTAGATCACAAATGTAAAATTAGAGGGGACAGAGACGCAGACGAGACTGCTAAAATTGAAGTAGAGCTGGCAAGGAACTCAAGTCAATTGATTATAAAGAAGATAGAAGGGTTAATTGGACAAGAGTCTACTATAGATGAACTGTTGAATTTTAGGTATGTTCTATGCTTAGAGCAATTTATTTCAATTTTCACAGCTAGCTCAATATCTTTTCCAGATTAGCAATCACATCAGCGTTAAAATAAACTGCAAATAGAACATAAACATAAATCGCAGAAGACAAGCCAAGATGAGGACACAAGATGTGGCACTAGCCAGGGACAAACCCCAATGTGGGGAAACCCTTGATCAATTCTTCTTATATGCTCTTCAATAGTTCAACAAAGAGAGAGAGATAGTACGTTTACAACAGAAGTCAACACTATGACTTATCTAGATAAGGGCATAGATCATCTCTAAGAAGATGATACATGAGATCAATTGAAGACATACTGCTTCAACTAATTCTCCATGGTGACTCCTTCACCTATCGTTGTGCTGCATTTCGTCATCATGCTGCACCCATCATCACTCTGCTGCGTCTCATCATGCTTCATTAATCATGATTGTACCCATCATTGTACTACATTATGTGCCATTGCTGCACCATGTTGCCATACTAACCTATGTGTTGGTTGCATCTTGCTTGCTTGTTGTCCCTAGCTTGCTTCTTGTTGCATGCTAGTTGTCCCTTGCATGCTAGCTGTAACATTGCATGTTTGGTGTATTTGCTGCTAATGTACCATACAACTGTCCCATTGTTAGTTAGTTGTCCCTTGCATGTTGCTCTCCTTCGGAGACAGATGCTCTGGGTGTTCTGGCAGTGCCCGGCAGTTCTCGATGTTCCCGCAGTTCCAGCAACTCCAACAATTCCGGCTGTTCCCCGCAGTTCCAACAGCTCCAGCAATTCCCGCTGTTCCCAGCAGTTCCGGCTTCTACCCTTTGTGTCAGCTTTCCCGCCTGTTCCGACAGTTCCCAGCAGTTCCGGCAGTTTCAGCAATTCCGATTGTTCCCGGCAGTTCCGGTAGTCTCGGCAGATCCGGCTTCTGCCCTCTGTGTCAGCCTTCCTGGTTGTTCCGACAGTTCCAGCTATTCCCAGCAATTCCGGCTATTCCCAGTAGTTCCGATTATTTCCGGCAATTCCGACAGTTCTGGCAATTCCGGTAGTTCCGACTATTCCTGGCAGTTCCCGGCAATTCCGGCTTTTCCCGGCAATTCCGGCTTTCCCCGACAGTTCCGGCTTCTGCCCTCTAGATTAGGGCAACGTTATCCCTTAAGATCACTCCTCCTATTAAAACCCAAAGACAAGTAGAGAGGAAGAGATACCAAATGTGTTGAAATGACTTGAAGGCCACCTCTATTTATACTAAAATGTTGACCACAAGTGGGGTTTATTTGGTTGCTAGCCAACCTTGATGAATTGTCCCATAACACAAATAAATTCATATCTCCATGAATACTTATCGGAATCGGATGATCTTTAGATCAATCCTACACCTCTCGATGAGAGGAATCGAAGAAAAATATCAGCGTCCCACATGGAGTTTGGCCCTAGTTGCCAATCTTAACACTCCCTCTCAACTAGGGAGAACTCCATCCCCTGATCCATATGTCCGACTTTACTATCTCTGTCATCAGTGCCCTGCATTGCTCTGCTCTGCTGAGCGCTACCCTACTGAGCTTTGCTTTGCTCTGCTCTGCTGAACCATGAAGAAGAAGAATTGATCGAGAATGTCTCATACCATTCTT
This sequence comes from Pinus taeda, assembly GCA_000404065.3. Lineage (NCBI taxonomy): Eukaryota > Viridiplantae > Streptophyta > Pinopsida > Pinales > Pinaceae > Pinus > Pinus taeda. The sequence goes on from APFE031668619.1 coordinate 98,351, forward strand.
TACTGACCCGAAGTCAGTTTCATCTAAAGAGAGTATGTCACATCACTCTTACTGACCCAAAGTCACTTTTATTAATCCCAAATCAATATCACAAGAGAGTGTCTCAAACCACTCATACTGATCCCAGATCAATGCAGGTCATCCTAGCATAGGGATTACGGTAGATACACCGATGCGTCCATCGATAGTACTACTATGGTCCCTCACCTCATTTCCCTTCTCATTGATCAAATGAGAGGTACTTCCCATGAGTCCCAGACTGCATGGGTAGGATGCCTCGACAGAAGAACTAATCATCCTGTCCACAGGGGAACGAATCATCCTGCCCCACAGGAGAACTAATCATCCTAGCCCACAGGAGAACTAATCATCCTGTTTCACAGTTGCCACGGAAAAACTAATCATCCTGGCCCGCAGGAGAACTAGTCATCCTGTTCCACAGTCACCACAGGGTATCACAGGGGAAGGTTGAACCTGTCATCTTGTACATGGCGCACCACTAGGGGAGGGTGAGTCACCCTGTGGTCGTATGTTGCTCCAGTAAGTACCCCAAGCCGCCCAGAGCTCCCAGAGCTCAATGCATGCAACATGTAGGACCCTTATAAGAAGGTCTCTCAACGACTCTAAGTCGTTCGGGAGAGTCACAGATTTGACCTTTCCTCGGGGCTTTGACAAAATGTCTGTGACCTGTACATTAGTCTCAATGCGATGGAGCCTCGTCGCTCATCAACTTACCATATCCCAGATAAGGCAGTATCTAATGTCTATCTGCTGGAGCAATCATCGAATACGGGATTCCTCAATAATCAAATCCCCCCTCTGATTGTCACAGAGAATCACAGTGGTATTCATCATGTGTACAAATAGCTCACTTAAGAGCTTTTGCAACCATGCATCTTCACACGAGATCATACTCATAGCTATGTATTCGATATTGGCGGTGCTTATAGAACCCGACTTTTTCTTCCTACTCATCCATGATATCGAAGCAGAATCCAAATAGAACCAGCACTGAGAATTGCTCTAATGATCCTCCACACTGCCTGCCCAATCAGCATTCGAATAATCATGCAATTTCATATTTCCGGCAGTGTATCTCAATCCATGAGAGATTGTGCCCCGAAGATATCTCGGAAGATTCTTGGCACTAATCCAGTGAGGCTCAACCAAATATGAGCTCACCATGCTAACTGCAAAACATATATCCGAACGGAAGTTCACCAAGAACATCAACGTGAATGAGTTTATGAAACTCAGAGGCATTTCCCAAATCTGGTCCGACATCACTACCATACAACTTCTGAAAGTTAAGATCCTCGAGGTAGTCACAGGCTTGCAGTTTATCATTCCACATCCGGAATCCAACTCCCTCTTACTTCTGTAAATGAGAGTGTCTACACCTGTCAGAAACAGGTCATCCTCATAAGGTGTTGGTATGAGATGTCTATCATCCACAACCTTCAAACAATGGTTTGGATTGGCTTCACTCTTAGTGAATCTCAGCTTCACCTAACAGCTATCAATCCTCTCATACTATGCTCGGGGAGTTTTGCTTCAAGCCATAGATGGCTTTCTTCCACCTGCATACATGAGATTCCTGGTCATCAATCTCAAACCCCTCGGCTTGTTCCAAACCTGTGGACTTGCTACATGAGGGGAATGGTCCCCTTGTAAGATTTTCCTTCGGTACATCTCAGACATGTACTTTCATGCTCTTTTTGAATTCAGGCATCCCTGTCACCATCTGACTCACAGACCTCCAGTGCTATGTGTCAATGGACATGGTCCCCAGGGGCTAGTGGACTTCCTGCAACTTGATACAACCCTGAACTCAAAAACATCTTTGAAAATTCTATTTTCAAACACGTACCTTTCCATCAATGAGTGCCACCCTGTAACCTTTGATTTCCATGGCCGAAATGGACACCAGGTTCTTCTTGCGATCAGGTACATAAAAGAGATTATGTAAATGAATCGAGTTACCCTCATTCAATTGAGGGGTAACATTCCCTACACCCTTTCCGGGATAAGTGGCATCGGAATCAAAATCGGATGATCTTTAGATCAATCCTACACCTCTCGATGAGAGGAATCCAAGAAAAATATCAGCTTCCTACATGGAGTTTGGCACTAGTTTCCAACTTTAACATGAACCCATTGGTTCTCATGAACCATCATATGAAGTCGTTGACAGCAGGCCAGATTTATATTCGAGTATGTATGGTGAGCGATCAGTGGACCCTATGGGAGACATGTGGGATGATGGGTCACTAGTGATGATTCAGCAGGAGCAGCATATAGTGGAGCATGAGTTAGCTCAGGAGGATGATATGCACAATATGCATGATGAGCCTTTTGGGGAGATCCAGTTGGACGTTCATGTTGAGCCCATGATGGAGGAGGTTGAGTAGCCATTCTTGAGGCCAACCATTGATGAGAAGCAGATAGATGTGCAGACAACTAACAAGGCGGTAGTATTTGCAGACACCTATCTTCAGGAGGTGTTGGAGTATGACAGGACAATTTTGCAGGAGATTGGTGGATTGGAGGAGTGTGGAGTTTCCCATCAAAAGAGGGAGGCGGCCGTGCATCCATCTTTGGGTCTACCTATTGATGAGGTGCAAACATATGTAGTGGAAGCCAACAAAGCTGCAACATTTTCAGGCAACAACCCTCTCCAAGAGTACACAGACAGAGCTTGCAGTAAAGTTTGCCTACTTTTTCCCATTAGAGGGAGAGAGGCAGGATTTCTTGGACATGTTTTAATTGACTGGGTAGAGCATCAGGAGTTGAGCATGGACCAATATCAACATAGCAGATGTATTCCTTGCACATGTGTCCTTACATTAGATTGGCGAGAGATCATGAGTTGGTATCCTTTTGATGGAGTATCAACCTTAGTTCGGGGCACAGTACAACAGGGGCACTTAGATGAGGGGGTTACTATATGTTTCCGTGGGCAATGGGATGTGAACTGACGGTTCACCAGTTTTTCAGTAGCACTAGCCCGACATCAACAGAGTGGGGTTGACCTCGAGCTATGCCCAAGGTTGGATTGGAGAGAGGTGATGAGTTGGTACGCGGTGGATGGAGCAACATTCACAGTTGGAGTTATAGCACAACAGAAGCCTTGGAGCCTTGAAACTTGTTCTTGGTGGCATTGGGATCTAGGAGGATCTCTTGATGACAGGTTCAGTCAGAGATCAGTCCGGGATCCGGGTATTGAGGGATCCGTTCATGGTGAGATGACACAGAAGCAGAGCATCACCCAATGGTTCATATGGGATCCGGGTATTGGGTATCAAGTGGGTTGGGCGGCCAGATTGGTCCACAGATTTGGATTGCTTGAGGGCAAGCAATCTCGGGGTGGGAGGATTGTCATGTCCCCATGTCACTTGATAAAGTCAATGGAGGAACTTCAAGAATAATAATAAAATAATAAAATAAGATGCTTCTAGAGGCTTGGGGATCTATCCATGAGATCTATAAAAGAGGAGAAGGTCATTTGGAAACATCTTGGATCTTGGATTTGTATTTATTTTTTGTGGAGAGGTTTGAGAACCCGGTTCTCTACTTCAACAGTAGCCCCAAGACGGAAACCCTCGGGCGATTCAATGAGAGTGGGCGAGCACCCATTTCTTCCCTTGGTGAATCCATTCAAAGTTCACAGGTTGCAGTGTATTGGTTTTTAGTTTGTTTTGGAGATTGATTTGCGGCATTATTGTAAATCTATTTGAGGCCCATTTATCTCAGCTATAGGGGTTGTATGTGCATGTAAACCCCAGTTTATCTAATAATAAAGCTAAAGATTTCTTGTTCAGTGTGTTATGGGATTGCATTGTTCTATTGGTTTAAATTTTACATGGCATTCTTCTGTTTATGAATAGAATTTTTACCGGAAGAGATTTTGAGTTAGAATTTGAACAAAAATTTTGCTTGTTCCAAATTTATTTCATTTGGCACATTACAAATGCACAGTGTATCTCAAACCCTGATTAAAATCAATAATATATAAATACACTGTTATCACTCTTGAAATTTTATTTCTGAAGACCATTATTCCAAATAAAAAGGACTGTGAATGAGGACTTGGTTCATGGAATAAGGAACCAACCTGGAACATATAGCGCATCCCTCTATCTACAAAATAGAACGGTGAATTTGTCAATAAAAAGAGTTTCTTCCCCCTTTCTCTTAGTGTCCTCAAGAATTTCAACACTGCAGCCTGTCCAATCAAAATGTAATAAATCCATGTCAGCTCCAGAAGTATTTTTCCTACAAAATCATAATGGCAATAAGGCAGACATATTTCGATGATTTGCTAACTGGAGACTTTATTTTTCAGGTATATTTAATGTTTTCAATTAGCTTTCCCTACTTACTAAATGAGTGTTGATGATCGTGACTTAAAGACGTAAGTAGACCATCAGACGGGACATCCCATCAGCATCAGCAATGTTTTTGCAAGTCCTCTCACTTGACACAAGAAACAATAGTTTTGCAAACATGCTAGTTATATTAAAATTTAAAACTTAAGGGATAACCAGTCTCCATTGAACAATTATCAAAAGACCCTCTGTCTGCATAGTGTGCTGGATTTAGCTATCGAAACTACAGAGAATGTTTTACTGATCTGTGGCCATGATCATCATTTCATCAAAGAGGTAGTGTTTCAAATAATGAGACTTACATTCTTCACCAAATATTTATCTGGCTCTGCAAGAATTGTTCTATGAACAAGCCCACTTTGATGAACGTACCCAATTGCACGCTTCACATCCTCAAGAACATAACATGCATCAAAGTCCAACCTTGCATCAACAAAATGCTGAATAATGTCTGATATAAGGCATGCCTGCACAGTGAAAAGATTTGTCCATAACAACGATGTTAGCAGTACAAAAGCATTACAAAGGAATGTCTGATTTTAAAGAAAGCCATTTTTGAAAATTAGCAAAATTGTCTCATTGGATTGCTGTGTAGTTACCAGTAAAAGTCACTTCTTTCTGTATTACTTCAGATTGGATGACAACAGTTGTCATTATTGACAGACCTTGTGGACTGGTGGATAATTATGCAATGTTTTGTAAGGTTTCTTTACAGAATCCCACACCCAGAGATGGAAATTCCTAGCACCTAGGTGAGGATGAGTGTAACTGGGAGGTTGGCCACACTCACCTCAACAACTCTCCCCTACACTTTAGACTAAGGGATTTCCTAAGTCAATGGTATGGTGGTCTTCAACCCTAAATGGTTGATGACCTTTAGTGACATAACATTTGTTGATGCTCCAAAATCTAACATGCAATTGTGGAGGAGCAAATCATTCACTATTAACAAGATAAAGAAGGGGAGGTGACTACGATTTATTTTTCCTTCTTAGGTCAACACTTGCAAGACTCCAGGATAATCTTCATTAGTATCGATGATTTGATTTAATTATACAATCTTTTATATGCCAATGAACTTTTTTTGGTGTTTCCTATGGGAACTTAGCTAGCTCAGTCAATGGAACAAGGACCTTAACATTACTTACCCAATTTGTTATGTTGAAAATTATATTGGGGAATGGAGTTCTTGAAGGTTACCCTTGAGGCATTCTTGTACTTAGTGCCTTAATTATTTCTTTGGAATTGTACAAGGTTTCGTTTATCTACTTGAGGAACATTTCCTTTTCTTCATTGCTAAATGATTCCTTAATGTTTCCTTTCCCACATCTTTTCAATCTCTTCTTGAGAGGGTCTTTACCAAAAATCCTAATAGCTTTCATAGAACTTATTCCCTTGTCCTCAACTTGTTTCATATTTTCTCGAGACAAACGGTAAGATTTCCTCCCATCAAACAAAATGTTAAAAGTATCTAGCACAAGTCTTTTCCTCATGAAAATCTTGGCAAGCTTGGCAATATGGAGGGGACTCATGATCAACTATGTTGGTTGGTTCTAAAGTGACAGGTGGTCTTTGATTTTGAGGAGGTCCTTGTTGGAAAAGTAACTAGGTTCGGTCTTTATAATTATCTTTGTACTTGTATCAAAAAAAAAAAAAAGAAAAAGAATATTACTTTTTCAAGCATGGGTTTCATGCTCAAATTGTTTTGTCATCTAGGTCAAGCATGTTCTTCATGCTCCTAGGATTCAATAAGTCAAAATAGTTTTTGTCATGTGTAAAAGACCCATTTGGGGATTTTGTAACAAGAAAGAAAAAATACTTTTTATCTTAGAAAGTCAATTTTGTCTCCCAAGACCAAGTCAGCCCTGCCAGAGAAAGTCAATCTAGGAGAGGCCTATTCGATTCCTTGAGAAGTGTATATATTGGAAGAGACTTCGACCTATTTGGCACATTCATTCAAGGAAGTTCGATTTGTGCATAAGACAAGAAGGAAAGCAGAGCGAAGGCCTAGGAAAGAAGAAGAAACTCAAGGAAGAAGAAGGAGACTTAAATTTTAGACCTACTTTTCTCACACGTGCGAGTATGCTAGGGTCTTTGTTGAGTTGCAAGGCCGAGGATTGCAGGTCCGAATTGTAGACCTAAAGTAGAGGATCGAGACTTTGGTTGAAACAGAATTTGAGAGTTTTGACCATCATTGACTTTGTAAAACGTTGACTTGATTGAAGTGTTGGAATTTCTAAGTCTATCTGTTAGAAATCCTTCATGTACTTTCGGATTTATTTCTTCCTACTTGTTTTAATTAACAAGTTATTTATCATGTAAATACTGAAAATAAATGCAAGTACATGCTCAACACATACAAATCATCAACTGAGGGAAAAACAAGAACACAAGTGACACCGTTATTTTTGGACTAATGTCCCTAGGAAAACCAAATGCGGGAAAACCACTGTAGCTATCTGAGGGTTTTATTATTAAGCAGTTTCAGAACACAATCTGGGTGCCAAAAATGGCTCACCCAACAGAGAATGCTCTTGGCAGTAGTACCTCTCAGTTGGAGACAGATATTCCGACTAAAAACCCCAGATGAACAATCCCACAGCTCTCAGCTCCAATCTGCCCCACAAAATCTCCCAGTGTCAGCCTCTAGGGATTGCCTCAGCCTCTCTGGCCTAATGTCAGCCAAACTAGCCCTGTGCCGGCTTCTGGAGCCTTTGCGTCACCCACGTTGGCTCTCCTCGGGCACTACGCGGCTCCTGGCTGCTTCTGCGTGGCTTCTAGTTGCCTCTGCATGGCCTCTAGCTGGCTCTGTGTCCCTCTCTCCCGACTTCTGCGCTGATGCTCCTGGTACCCTCTATGCCTCTCTGCTTCTGTATTCACTGCCACTCAGCTGCAACTTTGATCACTCCTTCGATTTCCTCAGCAAGCCCTGCCCCATAAAATCGAATTCTTGATCAACTCGGTGTGTTCTCCAAGTGACACTCAAGCCTTCTCTTATACTTTTCTCGTTGACAATTCAACGGTTGAGATTAAGTCCCCAATCAACAGCTAAGATTAACTCTGGCTTGATCCATGACTTTTGGACCCTTCTAACACAGTTTTATATTAATTCGCATTAATATTTTATTTTCCCTAAGTTTAGACTTAGGGACTCCATTAAAAATATTAATTATTTTAATATCTTCCAAACTGTTTAGAATCTACCCAAACCATTTGTGAGTATTGGATATCTCATGTGCTTTAGCCTCTCCACCAATTTTTGTGGCTAGAGCACATCCGATGCTACCCGAAATCAACATGAAGAAGACTTTTGGAGGGCTTAATTGGTGCTTGGAGGAGGTTTAGCCTTTGGATCTTGGAGGTCTCATTTTGATCAGATTCTATAATAAGAGGATTGTTCGGGTTTTCCCCAATTGTGGGGTTTTTCCCTGGCTTGAAGCCTATATATTTTGTTCTTCGTGTCTTTGTGATCTTCATGTTTTGGTGATTTCTTGACGAAGAAGTAAAACTAAATAATAAAAAGCCAACAAATATCACAGGTAATTATCAAGCAAGGAAAATCAACCTTAATCTACAATTTCCTTGATTTTCCAACAACCTTCAATATCTCTTGTCCCTAGGGGAATACCTATTTCATTATTGATTCCTTTCCACTTGCTCGATTTCATTATGGAGTCGCAAGAGGAATTTTGAATTGTCATCAATTAATCAGTCCCTCAATGATTCACTAGGGAGGCAAACCTGCTTCCTTCCCGGCAACAACGCCAAAATGTTACCACTCAAACTAGCATAAGTCCTAGGAGAGGATCCTAAAGGGAAACTACTAGGTCAAGCGAAACAATGGAGAGAGAGCCCACTGTCACCTCAGTTAAGGCTCCCTTCTCTTTACGAACTTTCACTGATGGGAGGAGACCCGGTATAAAGAGGAATCATTACATGAATAGGTTAATAAGAAGATGAGGAGTGATTCCCAAGGCCTATTCACAAGAGAGACTCAATTGTATGGCTTTCTTGCTTAGCAGTGTTGCGAGGGAGCCCCCCCCCCCGATCCCGCTCCCAATCCGCGCTCCGGGCGGGAGCGACTCGAGCGGTTCAGGAGTGCACTCCCTAAAAAAAGATCGCTCCCTGCCTTTTCGGGAGCATTTAGCCTTTTTTGCGAAAAAAACTTTGCAGTAATGTTCGAAATGCAATTTTTTTTCAAAGAAACAAATAAGTATTGAGTGGGGCAGCTTAATGATCAAGCCTATGGCCCTAGTATTGATATGTTATTCATGGTAATGTTAAATTCTTATGGTAATGTTAAATTCTTAAAGTAAAAGTGACATTCTCCTTAATCTTCATTTTCATCCTTTTACTTAAATTTTTAACATTACCATGAAATGACTCGGGATGTTTGAGAGTGGTTTCAACCTCGCTGGATTTCATATGGAGAAAGTAGAATTTTAGATTTCATTCAAAATCCAACAGACTTATCAGTTTTTCAGGATTTCAGGATTAGGGGATTGCAATGTTTCCATTGAATTTTGGCATGTATTAGGGTATGGAACTCATATTTAATCAAGAGCACCAATCCCTCTATGTACCTTGATATTAGTGACACTGGTTGTCGAACTCCTCTATCATGACCCTCGTAAAAATGTACGCACCACTCAAACAAAATCTTGACTTGACATGCTATGCTTTTTCTATCTTATGTTAATGCTTAGAGGGTGATATTAATGACAAAGATCCCTATACAGAATCCAGATACGAGGTAATGACAAAGATACCTCTGGATATTAATGCTTAGAGAGTGATATTAATGACAAAGATCCTGATTTTCCAACAAGACTAAAAAATTAAACATTTCTCGTGGTGGCAAGAGGCCCAAGCATAAGAAATAGATAATAGATTTACTTGTCCTTTCTAGTTTCTAGTAGTTTTTGTAACTATTGACTCTTTCATATTTATTACAATATTTTTTTAAACAATATATGACAATTTAAGTTTGAAGTTGGCAATTATAACTCATTAGTAATGAAGATGCTTCATGAAAGTTGTAAGTTGTTTCATTTTATAACATTTCGTTTCATGTTAGATATTGTTTGTTGTAATGGTTACACTTAGCTTACAAGTACAACTTTGGTGATCAATGATGATAAATGTTATATATTGAATTTTGAAAGCTTGAAACTTTAAGATTGATGAATCATGAGACTCAATATGTTGTATGTTACTATGTTACTAACTTGTGGACGTGGTTGATGAAGTTTATAACTTCTAGATGATTGTTGTTATATGGTTCAATCTATGTTTTTTTATGTTTTTTATATTCTATCATTATTTCTCATGTTTTTTATTGACATATATGTATCAAAATATAAAAAATATATATATTATATAAAAAACGCTCTGGGATTCGCTCCCAAACCGGGATCTTCTGAAAATGTCGCTCCCACACCCGTTTTTGCTCCTACTCTCCACTTTCGCTCCCACTCCCAAATAACATTGTTGCTTAGGAAGCAAGGTGATAGGCTCTCTAGGAAGGGCTAGAAGGATTCCTAAGGTTAGGGTTTGGGAATGTATCTTGAAAAGATGATTACTAAGCCTAGAAACTTTATGGAGACTTGGTCTTTGTGTGATCTTTGTGGAGCTAGAGTTATAAAGTTGTAGGACCACACAGGACCAAGTGGACCCGGAATTAGGTCAAGGAGGTGGATTTGATCACTCAAGGAGGGGCTTGACCTAATTGTGGAATTGAAGACGATCAATGGACAAATCTTCTTAGAATAAAATGCAATGATCCAAATGAGGTCACTAGCCAAGCGAAACCTAGGGCAAGAGATGATTCTTGGGCCAGGGCTTGCAATATCTTGAGATCCCACCATCGGAATTTGGTGAAATTTGGAGAGCCTCTAGAGAAAGCCCTAGCGTCGTAGAGGACAAGAGAACAAAGTCTTTTGATGGCTAGAATGTGAGATAATTGATGCTTTAGGTGACCTATGGAGGCTAGGCCTAGAAAGAGGAGGGGTGAGAGAAATAAGCTTTGAAACTGACCACCTATGGACGATTAGCGCGTGTCCTTTGGGAGAGATGGAGTCAAGGAGATTTTAATGTTCGAAACAATTCACCGTTTGTGAGAGGCCTTCAAGCAACTTCGCATGGCATTAGGGCATGAGAACAGCTACTTCAAGGACTTTATACTTCAATTTGCAATAATTGATGACTTATCAAAATGTATTTAACACAAATTATCTCTAGGAACATTCACCCATTCGTACATGGCACATGACATGATGCAGCGCTGTAAAAGATCAAAATTTCCACCAATTCGTATAAGAAAGCAATAAATTTCAGACTTGTATAGCGAAAATCCCAACAACATTCATGTGACAAAATAAATAACAAGAATAAGCATGAAAAGAGCACTTACATTTACAAAAGAGTATATCCAATCAACAAATTATGCTAGTAATGAAGCTCCAAGACAAGAGAGAGAGATCCAAACATCAAAATTCATCCATATCATCAAAACTTGTCCTCCAAAAGGGATAGCGAAAATCTCACAAGAGCTAATAACCCCTATCCAAGTGATGATGAGAGAATGAATGACCGCTCATCTATTTATACAATCTCTAATGAATTCGAATGGCCTAATTTGGACTAATAATGCACCTAAAATAATATAATGTGCATAATAACAAAACTTTTGGTGACAATCCCACCAAATAGCTCAATAACATTAAGATAAGCCTCAGAAGAGGGCAGGATGATCAACATAATCAGTGGTTAATCCATTGAGAAGGCCAAATGAAGTCCAAGGTGTGACATGATGAGAGAATGGACTCCAAACATAGTGGACAAGAGGTTGGCCCCTTATTTTCCGAGCAAGAACATGTGGTGCTTCCAGGTGGGTGTGGAGGCACAACGACATTCTCATGGGTCTCCAAGTCGATCTAAATCCCTGTAGACCATCTATAAGGGCTAAGATGAAGACATAAGTCCTCCCTCTGCAACGGGAGACATCCTCTGGACCCTGGAACATCTGCCAAGTATATGGTGCAAATATGGTGTCAACTAGGCATAGTGAGCCAGGTGCATCATCCTCATCCAAAAAGGTGGAACATGAGCAATCAATGATCGGTGTTGGGGAACCATGAAGTATTTGTTGCTATGGAGGAGGCCCATGGCTTGCAATGCTCACCTTACAAGTGTCTATGTGGCCCTCTAGAGGGTTAGGACCGAGACCAAGCCCCAAATGAAATTCCACCTGCAATCTTGCATAAGATCTAATGCATCCCCTTACCGTCCAATACAATAAATCAATAGAATAATCAAGTGTTTACAAATCATGGAATCAATGAGGCACTTCATGGTGGCATGCCCTTCCACAGTGCGCTTTAGCATGTACAAGTGTCTCTAAGCTCAATAAGGGGGAGCCAAGGACCGTATTAAGTGGTTTCAGACTTTAAACGGGGGTGACATGTCCATGGTACATCCATCAAGTGGAAGATGGCAAGTGACATAATAATGGAACGAAGTGGGGGTCAAGGGAATGATCCAGGCAACTTGCGATGGGACAAAAGGTAGCTATAATGAGGGAAGCCCACACTTAGGTATATAAGCATAGGAGGGAGCAATCGTGGTACATAAGTTACCCCAGCCTTTACTTTTCCACCCTTCTTCATATGCCTTTTGTCTTTTATTGATTTGTCTTCATAACTATTCGGGGCTCTAGGGGATGAGAGCATGATTCGTGGTATATAGTAATAGGTATCCCCTTTTAAGGGGTTGGGACAATCATGGGTTCCTCAATGTGGAGGGGGCTCATCTAGGGCCCATCGAACCAGGGTGATGGCCATATATGAGGAGTAGAGCTTATGTTTGGCTTTTGCCCACGTGCTAAATTTGTATGTCCTGACCATCTTTTGCATCTTGTGGTACATTTTCCTGTTGAGAGTGGCCAAATTGTGCTTTTTCTTTTCTTTTTAGCTGCATCAACCTTCGGGGCATCGTTCCAAGCCTAACGCAAGGTGTGGGCAAGGGGAAGGGGAGGTTAACCCTATGTGGACCCAGCAGGCACATGTGGACCCGGACATGATAAATGATGAATGGGGTCAAAATGAGCAGAAAGGGGCAATGTATATGGTGTCAGGAAGCAGGACCACGCAACCAAAACTGGGATTTCTCATGTAGTGCCAACCCTAAAGCTAGTGGCCAGTAAAGGAGATCGCATGGGACTTGTTGACTACTGGAGTAGCACCTGATGATTATGTGAAGACTCCATGCCCAAGGATGATCCAGAGGACACTTGTACCATCAGATGTCATCAGTCAACAGAGTTTTTTAACTCTCCTTCTATCTTCTCATCATTTTTCTTCTTTGTACCCAGATTCCACACCCTACGGGGAATTGTAATAAGTGATGCTAGTATGATGTTTCTTGAATTTGTAATAGGCCTAGGATGTGGGACTCGATCAGCAAACGAGTACACCTTGGAGTGTTTTTTTTATCCGGTTAATTATCCCTTCTTTTCCCTTCTTTTTCAGAGGCAGATAATTCTCTGGATTTTTTCACTCGTGCACACCCCAAAGCCGAGGTGACGGTTTGAAGATTGAGCCCCTGACACATCTTAGTGTTTAGGGTCGATGTATATTACCATACTAGATCACACGAAAAGTTTCGTGGAATTTGGCTAGGTCTAAGTAGGATTTTTTAATAGTTAAAAATTTCCCGCAAAACGGGATTTTTTAATTATTTTTTATGTAAAGGCATAAATAAGTGGCCTTAGGAGATGTTTGGGGCGTATGACCACTCGAAATTCATCCTCAAAGGCCCAGCATTCTCCCAGAGCCTACTTTGGGGGTCAAAAAATGACTCAGAGTCCCTCAAAAGCTGATTTTTCAAGTGGCAGTAGCAAAAATGAAGAAAAAATTCAAAAAAATGAATAATTGGAAAAATTTATAAATTTTTCCAAAGTCAAAATAAGTCAAATTTTGACATGGAAATTAAGCAGAAGATCAAGGATGATGTGGCAAGCAATGTGGGGCCCACCACATAAAGTTTCAGGCTCAAAGTCAACAGAAAGTCAAAGTGCCAAGCAAGTCAAAGTTCCACGTTGAAGTTGAGTTCATACGTATTGCTAAAGGTCATTTTGGTTTTAATTTAAATCAAATTTTATATTAAAAATTAGTGAGTGGCATGTGGGACCCACCTCAGCCCACCTCACCATATATGAGCCTTCAAAAAATACGCTGGCCCAAATCGAAGTCTGTACGGCAGTCAAGCAAGTTACGTGGGCAGTTAAATTCCACGCTGGCCCACTCAGCAGTCAACGCAGCAAAGGCAGTTCATACATCAATTAACGTGGCCAACACAGATAACGTGGGCAGTCCATACAGTATTTAACGCAGTTAACGCAAATTTAAAAGCATGTCTACGTGGCCAGCACTTCACACATGTTCAGCACAGCATAGTATACGCAGGTCAGCGATGTAACGTGGGCCCAGTCAAAGGTCAGCAGCAAGTTAACGTATCAGCATATCACCCAATCAAATAACACGCAGTTCAAAGGGCAGTTAACGCAAGTTTGCAAATACGTGGGCAGCATAGTTACATATCTACATGGGCAGTCAACTATGGAGTATATGTACAGCAGTTTAACACAGTTTATAAATCAGCAGTTATCTTCAGCATATGCAACAGTCATAAACAACTAGTTGCGTTTGGTAGTCAAAGAGCTAGTTACGTTGGTAGCTACCATCAGTTTAGAGGCAGCCAAGCCACAGCAGCTTGACACTTGCCATTCTACTTGCTACATTGGGATTGTCATCAAGTTAGATGTGTCATTTCATTTTTCATTGGGATCTCCTCCCATTTCCTTATTTATATGAGCCTTGGGCTCTTATTATATGAGGATAGAACGAGCTATTGGGCTGGCGGAGACTCTGCCAGATTTTGTACTCAGCTTTCACATAAATAAATAAAAGTCTTTGGGGTTACTAGCTTCTCTTGTGGTGCATGCTTTGGTACATGAAGGTATACCTGTGTCGTTTGATAATTCATTTGATTTCATTTGCTATCTAGTTGTTTTTCTTTGTGCATTTGCCTGAAGGCACTATTGTCTAGGGAGGAGAGATTTGCAGCTATCTCAAATCTCCTCTGGGTATTTTGTACACTTGTTGTAGCTTGTCATTCTCGGTTGAATGACAAGCTCAACTTGGTCTGTATATGCCAAGTCTCTTTTTGCACTAACAATTGGTTTGCAAGCATTTTTGTGTTTTCAAGGGACAGGTTGCCAGCTCTATTGGAGTGTGAGGACTTCTTCGGTCGGAATAGTCACCTCCAACGATATCGAAGGTCCCACAAGTTGTTCAAGCTAGCAAGCTCATTAGACACCAAAAGATTTATTTAAGAGGGGGTTTCCTGAGCCCTTTGCTTAGTTTCTATCTTGAAAATTTATCACAAATTTTCTTCTTTCATTTGAAAGCATTTGTCTTCATCATGATTTAAATAAAAAAATTTCCTTCAGGGTTTTAGATTAAATTTTAAATTTTGTTTTAAGTTTAATCTTTGTCTGAAGGGGTATAAAATTTTTTGTGGAAAATTATTTTTTTGCCAGATTCAGTTGTTTTCATGTTATATCTTTCACGCTGAGATCTGAAGTTTCAAGTCGAGATACGAATATGATATCTAGTTAATGGTTTATAACTCGTGGTGGTTTGAAGCATTCATCCTTTTTAAATCTTCAGTTGCTGGATATCATTTGGGTCATTCAAAGAGCACTGTGATCTAGCTGATGACAAATGATTGCTGTTCACGTTTCATGTTTCTATAATCATCTAACAAGTAATCGATTTAATAACAATCTCTTAAGGCACTGGTGTGCTAAAATCAAATTCATCTAGTGCTTATCTTATCGTATCTCGTGTCTCCCAACCAACTGTTTGCCAGTTGGTCTTCATTATCTCATAGGGTCTACCCCCCTTAGCCGCGGGACACAAGCTTAAACGGAGGGATCGGGGATCAAAGTGACAGCCCCCGGTCTGAGCGTTGTTGTGCCAATCTGCGCAACAACATTTTATGGCGCCGTTGCCGGGGATAGAGTTTTTCTGTCCTTGGCGTTTCAACGACATTCATCTCCTCATCTCTCATTATTCTTTCATCTTTCTCATCCCTCATTTGAGCTGCCAGCTTCAAAATTTTTGGCATCTCTTGATCTTTTCATCGCCTTACCTTTCGTCATATCAGCAGCTTCTTTTCAGCTAGTTTCTTGTTTGGGTGGCGACTCCATTTTCTTATTTTTCCCAAACAAGAAGCCTCCCTCAATCTGCCTGTTGGTTTCTTTTTGGATCCTAGAATTAGATTCATTGTTCAAGTGGCGACTCCACTTCTTTCATTTTTAGATTTTCTTGAGCAGAGATCTCGTTCTATCATCCATTTGGCCCCTTATTATTCGTCATGGATTATTTGTTTAAACCATGTCATTTTGATCACCTCCATGACATTCCGGAAGTGGCCATCTCTAAATTACCTTTATTCTCAATTGGTGATGCAGCCACTGTAAAAAGGCATCTAGGCTTGTTCACTCGCATAATGATCATATATTGTAGACCCCCTCAGTACAATCACGAAGATGTCAAAATGCGTCTTTTTGTCTTTTCCTTAGAGGGTGATGCTTTGAATTGGTTTAATAATTGTCCTGAAGGTTCCTTCACTTCTTTACAAGATATTGTCAATGCTTTCAAAGACAGATATGGTTATCCAGATAGCTCGCTTTGTGCCCCTAAAGCTGTGCAGCAGAATGAAAAAGATCCAACTGTCGGTAAAAGATTCCAGGACAATGCTTCATATCAGAATGTGCCATCCACTTGTGCCATTACAGATCAAATTCATGATAATGGAAAAGCAGTGACAAATGACAATGAAAAGGAAGATCAAAAGCAAATTATACAGGAACTAATGTTACTGGTAAAAAATATGGAGATCAATCAAACTAATTACATCAATGATGTCAGAACTTTATGTGCCCACCTCGAAAAACGTAATAGGGAGATGGAAATCATGCAAAATCAACATGCTAAGGAAATTGAGGCCATGAAGATTAATCATGACACAAAAATTAGTTTTATGAGAAGCAAGCTATCAGGCTTAGAGGAAAATATGACGACCATGAGAGCTGATCATGATAGGGAAATTAATTCTATGCAAAACAAGTTATTAACTATGGATGAAGAAATAACTATCATGACATTCGATCATAATAATCAGTTGGCTACCATGCAAGCAAATCATGAGGAAGAGATAAACTCTATGCAGCATTGCTTGATGATCATAAAGGAAAAAGACGATAAAATAATAAGAGATATGGAAACTAATCAGATGTGTCTTCAGAAAAAGTTATTAACCATGAAAGAAGATCATACCAGGGAAATCAATGCTATAAAAGTTGAATACTCTAGCCAGATAAATCAGGAGCCTTCTCATTTGTCGCAACAAGCTCCATCTTACTATGAGGAAGTCATTGGTTCGATCGAAAGGTGGTTAATTGAAGGTGATCCAGATAAACTTAAAAACAATAATGATCAGATGCAAGATGAAGAAAAATATGTCATGCATATCTTACATACTTCATCTAAGAGCTTCGAAACAGAAAGTTCCAGGTCATCAGTAATTCGACTTGCCAGAAAGAAAAAGCGTAAGAGAAAGAAAATAAGAAGAGGATTTGATGCATCAGACGCCCGCGAGCAGCTTGATTTTCGGATAGGAAGGAGTCCTACCATATGCAAAATTGGACATGATACATCCGACAAGCAGCCGACAGATTTGCCTGAAAGCAGGCAAATGCTCAGTATGCACTATATTGAACACATCTGATGCCGTAGGGCATCCTTTGTATCGTATTTCTAACCCTATTCCTGGTTTTGTCCACATTTTTGTTTTTGCTTTAGATAGTCAATAAATGAAGAGCTTTTTATCTTTCCTGTGCTTAATGTATATGATGATTTTAGAATGGACGCTACTTATTTTTATCTGTGTGTTGTATGGGTGCAGATTCTAGATTCTCACATTCCTGCAAGCAGCAACGTGTCCCCAAGTAGAGCTAGATGTTGACCTCTACCGGTCAACTACCCATGCAATACACCCCCCTATTTTTTGCAAAAAGGGGCAGCACCTGATCAGCGTGTCCGTGCCATCCTGCAGTCATCAGCAGCTTGATCAGTCTAATTGTAAACCCAGTCTGCATGTATTCTTTGTAAATAATCCTAGCAGATATGAATCGTGTTTGTAAATTGCTTAGGTGGACCTAACTTTCTTATGATAATCTATGTCCCGGAAGGTTTTTCGTCTCACCGATCCACGGATCGGCAGAGTTTTCCTTCAAACCTGACCCCAAAGCCGGGATAGATTTTGTCATTGGAATTTTAGGAGAATCCTAGTGTGTTGATCTGCTAGATTATAGTTGTGTCGCAGAACTGGGTGATTTGTGAGGGTCTGTGTTAAAGGGGTGTTTCTCCCTTAAGATGTAAATTGTAAAAGTCATGATGTAGCGTGTCCTGAGGGTCGAAAATGTTTTAAATCCCCTCATGAGTCCTAAGTCCTAGGTCCTAGGTTATGTTTCCAAGGGCTTAGTTCGATGATCCATTTTAAAATGAATTAAGAAATTAAAAAATGAATAAAAATAATAATAAATAAATAAATATACAAAATTAAAAAAAATAAATAACAAATATAAAAAATAATAATTAATAAAAGGTTAAAAAAAAAAAAATAATTAAATAATAAAATATAATATTTATAATCGACGGATGAGATTCAAGCGATGTTTGAATCCTCATCAAACGGTCGAGATCATTTCAAAAATGGATGCTACTCGAACTAGCGTTGGGGATCAATTTCCTTTATATAGGGTCTTAGGAGGTCATTTCAGATCATCCGATCTGTGAGTCAAAGACTGAAGAAGCTCTCTTGTAAATCTGTTTCTGGTTAATAAAAGAAGACTTTGGGGTCCATATCTTGCTGGTGTTACTCTCTTGAAATGCTGTGAGATTGTTTAATTTTCTGCATATGTTATTTTCAGCCGTTAATAATAGCTTTTTTTTGTGGAGTATTGTGAGCACAGGTATCTTGTTCACCTGCTAGGGTTTGGGTGCTGTTAGGGTTTCTGAAGTAATGGCAGTTATCTCCATTATTTCATGAGATCTAGCAGCATTTTCGCCCTCTTTACTGATGGTTGTTTTGAGCTGTGCAGAAAACATTTTCTGAAGGAATTTTGTGGGCGTTCGGGGAAGTTCTCGGTTGAACCAGCCAACTCCCACAAGCATCTTTTGCTGAGCCCAGTTGGATTTGATCCTGGGTCTATCATTCGGTTTATTTTTAATTTTCATGAGAGATTTTTCTGAAGTTTTTCACAGTGAAAATCTCAAAATCATTATTTCTTTAAATATTTACTGTGCTTATTGGCGAATCTGGCTATTAAGGAGCCAAATCTGTAAATTAAATCAGCTGTTCTAGGGTTTCAGGGTTTTGGTTTCATTAGGGTTTTCAGTTTTCTTGTATCTACAGGCAGCAAAACCAGCGATCAATCTCATCATCCCTGCATTCGTAAACTTTGGGAGCATACAGCAAAATCATGATTTTAGTTGAAGCATGAATCAGTAAGCGTCCAGCAAGTCATACGCAGGTCTGCCATAAATCGATTTTTTTTGATCCAGTTAATGCATAGCAGGTATCGGGTTATCAGTGTAGGTGTTATTTCTGAAAGCATCGTTTTGATTTACTAAAGCTTGGGTCACGTAAGTAGCAGCATAGGCGTTTTTCGTGTGTGAGTTTTATTCTGGCCGCAGACCCGTCAAAAACTCTGCCTGTTCCCCATCGAATGTCGCACAGTCTCTCGCACATCCATCTTCAGCCAAATCCGTCCACCCGTGGCTCCCTCACGCTCGCTGCTAACCCTCGCGTCCATTTCCACCGTCCATCGCACCTGGCTTTACTCCCACGTAACTCTGTTGCTACCCCAAACCTGCAGCGCGTTGCCATCCATCCCTGCCCTCGATGTCCTCGCGTTTTCTTTCCTCGCCATCGACCTCCCGTCGACTAAACCTGCAAATCCGTTTTGACATAAGTCGTTGTCTGGTGATATATGCGTGCGTCAATTTTTCTTAGCGTAGAGGTAGGGTTTTCTTTTTTTAGTTTTCTTTTAAATCGATGTATGCGTATTTTTAATGGCATAGCATAGTCATAGTTTTATTAAGTCGATTTTCATTTTTTTTTTTTTGTTTTGCATATAGTTTTAGTTTTAATATAGTTTTTTAGTTATAAAAAATATATATATATAATATAAAAAATATAAAAATAAAAAAAAAAATAGAATTTCTCTCTTAGGGTTTTTTAGGTTTTAGTTTAGGTTTAAATTTAGATTTTAAATTTTTAGAGTTAAAATAGATTTTTGCTAATTAAAAAATAAAATTTCATCGTGGAAAATTACTTTGCTGGATTCAGTTGCTTCAATTATTATCTTTCATGCTGAGATCTAAAATTTTCAAGTCGAGACACTTACGATTCTTGTGGTGGTTTTGGGCATTCATCTTTTAAAAATCTTCAGTTGCTGGATATTATTTTGGTCATTCTAAGAGAACTGTGGTTTAGCTGATGACAAATGATTGCTATTTATGTTTCATTTTTTTATAATCATTTAAAAAGTAATCGATTTAATTGCAATCTCTCAAGGCACTGGTCTGCTAAAATCAAATTCATCTAGTGCTTATCTTATCGTGTCTCGTGTCTCCCAACCAACTGGTCGACAGTTGGTCTTCATCATCTCACAGGGTCTACCCCCCTTAGCCGCGGGAGACAGGCTTAAACGGCAGGATCGGGGATCAGAGTGACAGCCCCCGGTCTGAGCGTTGTCGTGTCAATCTGCGCGACAACAGGACCGATGAGCCATTGTCGACTATGAAGTAAGGTGAGCAAGGCAAGGGTGTCGTTGGGAGCAAAATGGTTTGGAGAGAGCGGTAGAGCCTCAGATCTGTCCAGTGGAAGGCGAAAAGGATTATGGGTTTTGCATAGTTAGTTGAAATATCTTGAGCATTGGCCGCATTGCCAAAGCGTTGTCATGACAACCCTCTAAGCTCAGAAGGGAGCCGAGCATCCTCAAATCTATTCCAAACAAAAGGAAGGAGGGGTTCTATGTGTTGGGCGTTGGTCACAGCCACCATGATCGTTGTGGAGCCATGTTTATCCAACGTGAAGTGTTGAGTCGATTAATGGCATCTACACTCTCATTCAATTGCGTGAGATACTGTAGAAGATCGTTGAAGCACAATGGAGAAGAAGGAAGAGGACAAGTTGTTCAGACACTAATCGAGGGAGATTGACTGGGCACTGTCTCTGCAGTGTAATTCTCGAGCCTGCAACAATGTCCGTCATTACACATTCACCAAGCTACGGCAGGGTTGTAATTCAGAGTTCTTGGTATGAGTTGACCCAACAATGTGATTAGTTAAACCATTATAACCACTCTCGGAAAAAAATTATAATAAACTCTCCCTTTTAGAATTGGTCCATTGGTGCTTATTGTTATATGCATATATTCGCAGATTGGTGTATGAAGTATGGGTTTTGAAATGGAGTATGAATTATGGTGGAGTTTATAATTTCGTATGCATACATATTTTTTTTTGGAAGGGTATAAGTTTTCTTTTTACACGGCTAATTGTCACTCATTTTTCCTACTTCGGATATTACAATGGTATCTGAGCCACATTCTTGGCTCGTTGTGGGATGTGGAGCTAAGGCACAGGTAGGAGATGCAAGTCTAAAGCAGAACTAGAGGTCATTCCAAAAGAGCGAGGGGAAATAATGGAAGACCGAGAGAATTCCAGACTTGAAAATCTTCTCGATAGGATCACCTCAATCCAAGAAGCAATCATGCAGCGTCTCACCAAAAGGTGTCATGCTCAGTTTGCAAATTCTAACCATCAAAGCAATAACATAGACATTGGTTCACATTTCAGTAGGGTTGGCCATAGCCTGATCATTTATGGTAGTAGTCCAACTATGCCAACATTTTTGGATGATTCTTCGTGGAGCAAGAATCTCACTCACCCATAGCAGAAGAAGTTACAAGATGGATGGGGGAATACCAAACTCTACCTCCAAAAGTAAGAGCGACCTTGACCATAAATGATTACTATTTTCTCAGAAGCAAATAGCAAAAAAAAGTAGCACATGAAATGATGGAACAAACACATAAAGCTACCTTCAAGGAGGCAGAACCCATGGATGCATGGATAACAATAAGAAAGGAAAGAATTACAAATTTGAAGCCCAAGACCCAGGAGCAGAGGAGAATAATAATACAAATAAAGATATGGAAAAGGGACTGACTCAAACAAAAGAAACAACTGTGGTGGTTGGAAGTGAAGTCCAAGATCAAAGTATCAAGAGAAAAATTGAAGTAGTTGCATATAGGATGGACAACAACAAAAACAGCCTTGCATTTTCTACAGCAACGGAGTCACTACCTACGGATGACTTCAGGGCTTATCCTCAATTAGTTAACAATATAAATGCAAATGTTGATCTCGGAAAGCATAAGAATTTCGCTTATCAGAGATTATTAGGGACAGAAAGATCATTGCATCTTAACTTGAGCTCACGAGTCACAATATGATACAAAAAATTACATGACAAGGCAGTGCGATGCGGTTTCCTATGTTGAAGGTTCCAACACCCTTTGATCATGGAAAATATTCTGGTCCCAATCATGTTTATGACCAAGGAAGAGTGGTAAATACTAGATAAGATAATTTTCCTCATTTTCCCAAGTTAAAAACTATGCAAGAATCATGTTGCCTAGTGAATGAAGTTTTTATACCTTTTGAGGGACCTCTAGCAGTAGCATCATTTGGACTGGAGTATTTGTGCTTGGTTAGGCTATTCATGGCAGCAAGGGGTTTACAGAAGGCCCTTGTTTATTATAAGGGGGCAATCAGGTTGAAGCCTATTTTTTCGGATGTTCAATTAAGCCAAGGAAATGTATTAAAGGTTGTGAGAGAGCTTCAAGATGCAATTTTGCGCTACCAACCAGCAACCCAATTGCATCTTAACTATGTGTTTGCGTTTGGGTATTTGTCTAATGCTTTTTATGAACAAGATTTGGTAGTAGCACACTACAAACACTCTATCATCCTGGACTCCATCTTTTTGGAGGTATACAATAACCTGGGCAATGCATTGAATATCGTGGGGAAAGTGGACAAAGTAATTGCTTGCTACCAGACCTACCTTCAACTTCAGGAAAATCTTCCTCAGGCTCTGACAAATTTTGGGGGTATTTATATGGAATGGAATATGGTAAATTTGGTTGCTACTCCTTTTTGTAAGATCCAACTGATATATAATGCATAGGATGTCAAAGGTTCTCAAACAGTTGCCTTCAATTTTCCAAATGATGAGAAAACAATAAATGAGGTGGGAACTGCCATTGTCATGCTCAAAAACATTGCAGAGGCTAAATTGAGGTCTATTGCGGTACATGCATTTTACATGCATTTTTGAGGAACAAAAGCAATATGTGGATTCTGAATCCATGTTCACAGATATGGTTTTCCAAAAACATTGTCATGGGATTAAGCTTTCCAATAACAAGCAGAAACTTGAGAATAGAACAAAAGGCGAACTGCTTATAGCTCTAGATGAAGATGCACCGAATGTTTTGGAAAACTTCAGGGCTAATGAACAACAATACGTTGTAGAAATCCTACATATTGACACCGCAAAACTAGATTATATTAACACAACATTGGTAACTGTCTTCCATAATGTTATAAGGGAGGCTTTTGGTGACATTCTTGTCTTCTTAATGAGGCAAGAGCGAAATGAAAAACTCCTGCAAAAGCAGGTTTCACATTTGTTTGAGAACATACCAAAATTATCTGTTGTTGTCAGTGCAAAAAATTGCCCAAGGATAAATGGAGGCCCTGCCAAGGTGATAGTTGAACTCATTTCCACCAATTATGTTGTATTTACAGATATTACTCCAAGGGAAAATAGGTTGATCATTTCCCATCCAAAGTTAACAAGCGTGCAAAAAGAATCTTCAGAGATAGAGTTGGACTTTGCAAATCTGAGTTTTGAAGCAGTCTCGCAACTGGTAGGTTGGTTCGATGAACTAGCCAATGAGATTGATCCAAGTAGAAGGCCAATTGGGACGTTTGATAATGAAGATCCTCAGAGGATGAGAACTGTCTTCCACGGACATTCGGTTGAACTGGTCCTATTGCCAGTATTAGAATGAGGTGGCCAAGAATGGAAGAAGAGAGAATGAGGCAATGGAACATCAATTTCATTGTTGTCATGATCAGAGCAGATGGTAAGGCAGCAGAGGATGAAATGAAAGAGGTTAGCTAGGGTGAATTGGTTACACTGCCTTTCCAAGAAGATGAGCATCAAAGGAACGTGATTGGCACCATGGAAATGTGTGTGCTTGATTGTAGTTGTGCATATAAACAAGAAATAATGGGAAGGGGACAGTCCATTGATCAATTTCTTAGTTGACCTTAGACTAAAGAAGCATACATACTATATTTGGCAGCCCTATTCATTTTCTCAGGAAAAACCACTTCAAAGACAACAGACAGGGCCTTTCACCATGGTAATTGAAAGTGAACAATGGATACCACCACTTTTATCCCAATAGGCAAGCATGAGAAGTCCAGAAAAGGAGAAAGGTTGTAGTACAACTTATGCCGCTAGAAGGAGTGGATAGGTTGATCCAAAGCGCTCTTCAATTGATAAACAAAAAGGTGGATTTGAAGACACATTGCAAGCCTTCACCCAAGAAAGGAATTAGATAAAAGAAGCTATGAATTTTGCCTTGGATAACATTGATGCCTCAGGGTTTCATGGGACTTGTGCATTATTGTGGGATATAAATACTTCTGCAAAGATGGGAAATTTTCCATATTCAAATACTTCCAATGAATTTGACCTGAACAACAAAGCTGACATTGTCTTAATGGATTTTGTAAGGGTCATGATGTGGATAATCTGGAGAAATCTAATATTAGGAATGGAAAGGGTTCCAGAGTCTATGGATGCCAAGCAAGGCTATGAGGAACTTTTGTTGCAGGCTCAACTTTAGATCATACTATGTATGAAGGTGTTACATCAAAGATATTATTTTGTGTTTGAAAGCAGCAAGCAAAGACCAGTGGGAACAAATTGAGTGTGCAATCGATGACGGTGTTGGGATTACCTTTCAATATGCGCATGGATGGACCTGGTTTCATTGGACTACAGATTCTCAGGGAATTATACTATTCAAAAGGCATTGTGTGACCATTGTTATCAAGAGTTAGCTAAAGCAGTTATTTCAATGGTCAAAGGAGATTTATCAACACAAGAGACTTTGGATCTTGACATAGTTATGCAAACTTTAGATCATGTGCCTTAGGGGTTTTCTATACTCATTTGGGACCCAGGAATACAGTTCGATTGCTTGGGACCAACAATCTGAAGCGTGGAGGACTGTAATATCCCTAGCCGATTGACCAGTTGGACCAAATAATATAAATAATAATGGTAGTAATAAATAAATAAATAAGAAGCATTAGCCCATGGTTTTTGTTTTTGGCTCCAGGTAATTGCCCACAATTTTTTCTAAGCATCCCAACTATAAAAGGAGGAGGATCAAGAGTGGCATGGAATTTGGTATTTTCTTCACTGATATTTCTGAAAGCTTAGGCAAGTTTTCAATTGAGGATTTCAGGTGAGATCCTCGGCCTTTCTTCGGTGGGAATCACATGTCACCCTAGTAGACAAACCCAACTTCGGTAGTTTCTCGAAATCATCCTAGCTGGCTCAAAATTTTCTCATTTCCGAACCAGAGTTCATTTGTCCCATATTTTCTAAGTGAGGGTATTTGAGTTTCTCTGCAGAAGCAGAATTATTTCATTATAGTTGCTAAGGGTCTTGTATATTGACATAATTGATTGCAGGTGAGGATCCGCACTCACTAAATAGGATGATAGGGACATCGTGGTATTCCAAGAGTCGAGACCGAAAGGAGGAATGCTTTAAGAGGAACAGGGAGCCATTGTCGACTGTGAAGGGTTTGGAGAGCGCAGCAGAACCTCAAATCTGTCCAGTGGAAGGCGAAAAGGAGTATGGGTTTTGCATCCTAGTTAGTTGACATAGCCTGAGCATTGGCTACATTGCCAAAGCGTTGTCACGGCAACCCTTTGAGCTCAAAAGGGAGCCAAGCATATTCAAATCTATTCCAGACGAAAGGAAGTAGGGGTTCTATGTGTTGAGTGTTGGCCACAACCACCATCATCGTCGCAGAGCCATGGTTATCCCGCGTGAAGTGCTGATTTGATTAATGGCATCTGCAGTCTCCATTAGTTGTGTGAGATACTGTAGAAGATCATCGAAGCACAGCGGAGAAGAGGAAGGAGGACAAGTTGTTTAGACGTTGATCAAGGAAGATTGAATAGGCACTATCTCTGCAGTGTAATTCTCAAGCCTGCAACATTGTTCATCATTACACATTCACCAAGCCGCGACAGGGTTGCAATTTGGAGTTCTTGGTATGAGTTGACCCAACAATGTGATTGGTGAAACCACTGTAACCACTTTCAGCAAAAATTATAATAAAGTCTCCTTTTTAGAATTGGTCCATAGGTACTTATTGTTATATGCATATATTTGTAGATCAACATATGACGTATGGGTTTTGAAATGGAGTATGAATTATGGTGGAGTTTATAATTTCGTATACATATATATATTTTTTTGGAAGGGTATAAATTTTCTTTTTACAGGGCTAATTGTCACTCATTTTTCCTATTAAGGATATTATAATATTGTAGTGCAGACAACACTCAAAGTCTTATGCCCTCTTTCTCAAAGAACAGTGGTTGCAATTCCAAATCAAAATCTTGGCACAACATGGATCTATGCCTTTTCCGGATTACAAACAATTCATTGAATTTTGCAACCAAGCTAGCATAGGAGACAAAGCACAATTGGATGAGTTTTACATACACAACCTCACTCTGACATACATGAATTTTTGGGATCCCAATGCAATATTTGGGGATACATAGCTGATGGCCTTAGCAAACCTGGATGACTCATGAGGAGGCAAGAGCTAATGAAGTGAAAAGAGTAATGGCAAAGGAAGAAAATGAACCATTGTATGTCAGGGTAGAGCTAGTGAGCCCAATGGCTGTCATTAGCAATTAGGGCATCATCTCCAATGATGTTGTTCTAGCACCTAAATACCTTGCCAACCAGGAACAAGACATCCCACACTTTGAAGACACATTCAAGTTGTTGGAAAAATAAATTTTGCAAGATTGTCAGAGGAGATGGCATGCCTTACCCCATAGCTTATAGATCAGATAATATCACTCTCCTAAAAGGCTAAGGAATGCCTTGGAGAGAACACCCTTATACAAGAGGATCATGCAAAGTTTGAAAGTTAGGTGGATAGGACTCAAGCTCAGTCCACCCTTGCTGCTAGGCCTACAAGAAGGAAGATATGAAGCAGAAGAGCAGAAGGAGTGGACAGAAATAGAGAAGAATGCAAGCTTCTATCCCCAAGAGGGAAAACCATCTGAGGAGCCTTGGGATGTCAGGGAAGCCACCACGGCTATGAGAGAGATGCACATGGATGACTGAGTTTCTCATAGGATAAGCAACAATTTCAGTAGGGGGTGATGATGAGGCTCATCAATAGGTACATTATAAGGGTCATGTTGCCATCCTCCAACCTTAGAACTATCTCTTTCCCACATTTATTTACATTTTTCATTATATTATGCTTAGTGAGAAGGATAAAATATGTTTGTCATGTCATGTGGCCTAATATGGTTTAATTGCAGGAAATGGGGCAATTTTTGAGATGATTTATACGCAAGGGCTCAGAGTAGACAACAAGGAGAGAATCTAGGGGGTTGTCTACCTCTTTAACTCCCTCAATCAGCCCAAGATCACAACACTCTCTCTCTCTCATCAGCACGAGGTCATTGGCAGCCAGGCAAGTGAAAGTAATGAGGAACAAGATCCACCATTCTCAAGTTGTAGGAGACAAATATTCCTATTTCTAGGGTGATGCTAGTAGCTACCCTCTTGTATAAATAAGCATGTAGAAGAGCTCATTAGGATTCGAGTTTTGTTTTCAGCTAGGTATCTATTGAGTTCAAGAACTTGGCACTGTTATTTTGACTATTATTTGATGTATTGGACATTGATTCAATGATAATGAGAAGTTTCTTGTTGATTATTCATTGAGTTAGTTCCAAAGGGCTAAGGCTCTTGGGTTTGGGCCCAACCCAGTGGCTTAGGTCTCTCTTGTGTGTTGTATCTCTTTTAGTTTCGGAGTATTGCTTAGTTTCTTGCATTTCAGTAGAGAATAATCCATCAAAATCTATCATTGTAGCCTCTATCTCATCTCTCTCATGGGAGCATGAATAGAAGGATTTACAACCACATTCCAAAAGTATTATGTTTATGATTTCTTGGAAGAAGATTTGTGTTAGTCATATTATTTTTCATGTGCCTATTGTAGCTTATGAGTTGGTTTATTGATTAGATCAGAGTTCTGGCATAGATTAGATATCATTTAAATTCAACTCAACTTTTCCAGTACTAGTTGTTTCATTTTATTAGTAGCAAATGGATGTATGCATGTAATTATTGCAGGGTTGTTTGAATCTATAGACAAGGGAACGTTCACTACCTCCATGTTGGAATCCCTCACCTTCTCTTATGAACCCCAAATTTTGTCCCAAAAATTATGTTCTTAAGATCATTTTCCTCAGGGTCACTGATAGCATCCCTCCTAGTGTAAAACAGGCCTTCAAAAGGCTCTAAGCTTGGCTAGGGGCTTTGGCCACCCTTCACTCATCTCCCTTAACCTCCATGCACATTTCCATACCCTTAAACCATCATTTTCACCTCTTAAAACTTCTCAACAACCCTCATGTAGCACACCTGTAGCAACCTTTTTCTTCACCAGTTTTAATCCTTACTGCAGCTTGGACTTAGTTTAGAAGGATGTTGACCCCCAACTATGACTTCATGATCAAGAGAAGCTCCTAGGCCACTCCAAACCCTCCTTTTCCTTCACTACAAAAACATAATAGTGTTAATTCCTTATCACAAATTTGGCACAAATAGGACATTGATTTACATGTAAGTATGAGCTAGTTAGATGGTACATAGAATCTTGAATTATGGTTTGGTAGGTTAGCTTCATTTCTGCAAGTAGATCTGATAACTAGATGGATGATTGCAAGTTAATGTGGTTTCCTTTCTACAAGTAGATTAGTTCTTGTCTTTTCATGAATTGTTTCAATAGCATCTACAAGTTGGAGTTAATAGCATTTTCCTTTGCATAGTTAGCGGTAGCTTCTAAATTGCACCTTCATTAGCTAGCTTTCATTCTAATTTGGTAGGAGGAATGGTATTGGAGCACTATTGATCAAATATCCTAGTTGAGGGTGGCACGAGTAGAAACCCATCTACTATGCATATAGCACTGTCACCTCGAAGTTTGTACAAACCCTAGCTTGATAAATAGATTGAGGAGCCCTTGGGAGTTGCAGCACTCATGGTGCAATACCAGGGCTCACCACTATCATGAAACATTGGATTCTCAGAGAGCTTAATGTAACTCTGATTATCACAATAGACTCTGGTCGCCTCCATTCTCTATCTGAACAAGCTTACTAGCAGCTTCTGAAGCCACATAGCTTCGCACATAGTTGTGCTTGTTGCCATGTACTCTGCTTTTGTAGATCTTAGAGCTACAAACTTATACTTCCTGCTACACCATGAAACCATCCCTAATCCAATGTTGAAGTAGTACCTGGAGGTAGCTTCTAAATTGCACCTTCATTAGCTAGCTTTCATTCTAATTCAGTAGGAGGAATGGTATTGGAGCACTATTGATCAAATGTCCTAGTTGAGGGTGGCACGAGTAGAAACCCATCTACTATGCATATAGCACTGTCACCTCGAAGTTTGTACGAACCCCAACTTGATAAATAGATTGAGGAGCCCTTGGGAGTTGTAGCACTCTTGGTGCAATACCAGGGCTCACCACTGTCATGAAACACTGGATTCTCAGAGAGCTTAATGTAACTCTGATTATCACAATAAACTCTGGTCGCCTCCATTCTCTATCTGAACAAGCTTACTAGCAGCTTCTGAAGCCACATAGCTTCGCACGTAGTTGTGCTTGTTGCCATGTACTCTGCTTTTATAGATCTTAGAGCTACAAACTTATACTTCCTGCTACACCATGAAACCATCCCTAATCAAATGTTGAAGTAGTACCTGGAGGTAGCTTCTAAATTGCACCTTCATTAGCTAGCTTTCTTTCTAATTCAGTAGGAGGAATGGTATTGGAGCACTATTGATCAAATGTCCTAGTTGAGGGTGGCATGAGTAGAAACCCATCTACTATGCATATAGCACTGTCACCTCAAAGTTTGTATGAACCCCAGCTTGATAAATAGATTGAGGAGCCCTTGGGAGTTGCAGCACTCTTGGTGCAATACCAATGCTCACCACTGTCATGAAACACTGGATTCTCAGAGAGCTTAATGTAACTCTGATTATCACAATAGACTCTGGTCGCCTCCATTCTCTATCTGAACAAGCTTACTAGCAGCTTCTGAAGCCACATAGCTTCGCACGTAGTTGTGCTTGTAGCCATGTACTTTGCTTTTGTAGATCTTAGAGCTACAAACTTCTACTTCTTGCTACACCATGAAACCATCCCTAATCCAACGTTGAAGTAGTACTTGGAGGTACTTTTCCTGTCTACTGAACTGCTTGCCCAATCTGCATCTGTGGACCCACATAGTCTGAGGTCATCTCCTCAGGTATATCTCAACCCATACTTGAGTTTTCCAGGCATATACCTCATAATATGCCTCGCTGTTGCACAATGTGCCTTCTCTGGCTCTACCATGAACTGACTGAGAGTATTAACTATGAAGTAAATATCTGGCCTAGTGTTGCCAGATACATGAGAGACCCAATAAGCTGTCTATACAAGGTGGGATCGAAATTCTTGTCATCTGATGCATCTATATTCTTCAAGTTGGCGATCATGGGCATAGATATGGGTCTACAATCCTGCATTCTGAACTTTTTCAGAATATATGTAGCATATCTTCCTTGCCCAAGGAATATCTCCCCATGCTTCTGCCACATTTCCAATCTTAGGAAATAGTGCATCAACCCCAAGTCTTTCATATCAAACTCTGCTGCCAGGTTCCTCTTGCAATCCTCTATGATCCCTCATGATCCTGTAAGGAAAAAGGTCATCTACATACAAAACTCACCCTCTACCATCAAATAGTAAAGGTTTGGATTTGTGTCACTCTTGAAAAATCCCATCTGCTGCAAGTAACTTTCAATCCCACCATACCATGTCCTGGGAGCCTGCTTGAGTCCATATAGAGCTTTTCTTCAGTCTGCACACATAAGTGCGCCTCTCATGAGTCTCAGAGTCCTCTGGATGTTCTATGTACACCTCTTCCTCTATCACCTCGTTCAAGAAAGTCGTCTTAACGTCCATCTAGTGAATCTGCCATCCCATCTCAGATGCTAGGGATATAACCAACCGGATAGAGGTGTATCTGGAAAATGGGGCGAAGGTCTCTTCATAATCTATGCATACCTTATTTCTATGCATACCCATTTGCCACGAGCCTACCCTTGTACTTTTCCACACTGGTGTCTGCAGCATACTTAATCTTGTAGATCCATCTAGAACCTACCACTGACCTATCTTCAGGCCTGGGTACCACCTCCCAAACATCATTTGTCATCATAGAGCCATACTCTTCTACCATGGTGTCTACCCACACCTGATGTTGTCCGGCCTCCTGAAAGCAGGAAGGATTTGCAACTTGAGCCACCAATGCTTGGTACTTGTCAAGCTATCTACATTGTCTTTTGTTCGTCCTAAGAGTTCCAATAAACTCCTCTGCATCTCTGACGAACCTCTATGTTGGCTCGACCACTAGTGGTGGGAGGTTCAACCAACTCCTCCTCATCTTGCCTCTACTGCTCCGTCTGTTGAGAACACCCTGGATCTCCTGCATCCAAGGAAATACTGGTACTAGTTACTATACTTGGTCCCTGTGGCAGTCCTCCTGTCGATCCCACTTGCTTCCCCTGCTACTGACCAAATGAGCTTCTGCTGACTGATTTTGATCACCTGCAAGCATCTCATGAGATCTCCTAAAATCACAGTCCTCCATGTACTTCGTCTCACTATACCCAACGAGAAACCCCTTCTCTGCAGTCTAATCCAATTTGGTACGCTTTTCATCTGGCACATGGAAATAAGTAATGCTACTAAAGATTCTGAAGTGACTAACTTCTGGCTTCTTCCCTGTGAAGACCCCCCTTCTGGCATTTTCTTCCCAAAGCTTCATGAGGAGTCCTGTTTAGGATACAATGTCGTGTTACATGCCTCTGCTCATAAAAATCTGGGCAAATCCTAGTCATATAACATAGCTTTTGCAACCCCAACTATGGTTATGTTTTTCTGCTCCACTACTGCATTCTGCTATGGATTATATGGAGCTGTTCATTCTCATTTGATGCCTTCCTTCATGCAAAAATCTGTTGAGTCTTTATCAATATATTCTCCACCATTATCTGAGTGCGAAGAACCTTGATCTTCTTCCCTGTCACATTCTCCATGAGAGCCTTAAACTCTCTAAAACGATCAAAGACTTCATCTTTGGTCTTCAAGAAGTAAATACAGGTTTTCCTGGAATGGTCATCCATAAAGGTGACGATGTATTTGACACTACTAAGAGATCTAGTGGACATCTGGCACATGGAAATAAGAAATGCTACTAAAGATTCTAAAGTGACTAACTTCTGGCTTCTTCCCTGTGAAGACCCCCCTTCTGGCGTTTTCTTTCCAAAGCTTTATGAGGAGTCCTGTTTAGGATACAATGTCGTGTTACATGCCTCTGCTCATAAAAATCTGGGCAAATCCTAGTCATATAACATAGCTTTTGCAACCCCAACTATGGTTATGTTTTTCTGCTCCACTACTGCATTCTGCTATGGATTATATGGAGCTATCCATTCTCATTTGATGCCTTCCTTTGTGCAAAAATCTGTTAAGTCTTTATCAATATATTCTCCACCATTATCTGAGTGAAGCACCTTGATCTTCTTCCCTGTCACATTCTCCATGAGAGCCTTAAACTCTCTAAAACGATCAAAGACTTCATCTTTGGTCTTCAAGAAGTAAATACAGGTTTTCCTGGAATGGTCATCCATAAAGGTGACGACGTATTTGACACCACTGAGAGCTCTAGTGGACATCGGGCCACAAATATCTGGATGTATAAGTCCTAACACGCCATCTGCTCTGTTGTCACTTCTTGGGAATGTTGTCTTAGCATATTTCTCAAGTACACATCCTCTGCACACATCATCGTCTTTTGTGCCAAGTTCTGGAACCCCTGTTATTATTTCTCTGAGAATCTTAAGTGCTCCATGGTGTATATGTCCCATTCTCCTATGCCATAACTCATTCAACTCCTTCCCACTACTATTGTCACTACCTATTAGTGCCATTAGAGAGTCAAGCTGCAACCTGTACAATTTGTTTCTTTGAACTCCAATCTGTCTTACCTTCTTCCAGTTTGAGTGTTTGACATACACTTTCTTCCCTACGAAGTGGATATCATACCCCTTATCCTGCAACTGGGATACTAAAATCAGGTTCATACCCAATCCTGGCACATGCAATACATTTGTAGTGTTGGTGCTTGCTCCCAACTCCCTCTGAAAATCTATGGTACCTCTCCCTATTGGAGTACATTTCGTTTTGTATCCCATATTAATATGGAAGTCCATCTGCTCCTCCTTGTAGCTAGAGAAATATTCTCTAACCCTTGTCATATGAGTTGTTGCTCCACTGCCTATGTACCAGACACCCCGTGAAGCTAATCCTAGTAAGCAAGCAAATTCGTCCTCTAACCTAGAAGACAAAACTGAAGCTTCCTGAATGTTAATTTTGTCCATGGTCATGCTGAAGAATTTACAGTGTGCTACTCCTCTTTCCTCTCGACGTTGATTCTGTAATTTCAAACTACTACAAAACCCTATGCATCCAACTATGAATCTACTCAGCGAAAAACTAAGTTCGTGTTGCTCACTCTCCCTGTTTGAATCACTGATCTAGGAAATTCAAACTTTTTCTGCCTCCTGCACTGAAAAATCAAACTTTCTAAGCAACTCGGCCTCCCTAGCAATGAACGGTGCTACCTCAAGAATTTCGACCCTTTGCTCCTTCTGAGTAGTGAAATTTTTCCCTTCACTTATGAGCTTCCGACTGATCACTCAAGCCCTGATACCATGTGAAAATTTCATCTATTATAGCGACTGAAACTAACTGTAAATTTAATTATGCAGTTTATTTGCTACCACGAACAATGAATAAGATCACAGCTGCAATTTTCACCATAAAAATATTGTGGAAATTAAAAATACTATAAACTGAGAAATTCTAGCACACACAAGAATTTTAACATAGTTATTTTTGGACAATTGTCCCTAAAAAAACCCAATGCGGGAAAACTGGTGCAACAGATGAGGGTTTTATTATTATTCTTCATTAGCAAATCTGAGTACAATAATTTAAATGCTATACTGGCAATCTAATCTGAGGAAAATACTAGCAAATTAATGTGATATTTTTCTCTCATCCACTGCTAATTTCTTCCCCCGAGATTGACTTCCTAGCCTCATGTTGGAGCTTCAGCGTCACTTTCTGTCCAGAGCTTCTATGGAATTTGACCTTCCTCTTACTACTTCTTCCTAGAACTGGAAAACTTCCTCCCGGAATGCTGCTACCCTCCTGAACCACCTGCTACTCACCCTCTGCCTCTATCTTCTCTGCTGAATCACTGCCACTGAGAAAATCAAACTGCCTGGGCAACTGAGTCTCTGCAGTAGTATGTTCTCCATCACCACAATCTCTTCTTACAATCCACTCTTCGAGCACCAACAACTAAGATTAAAACATAATCGATAGCTAGGATCATCTCTAGATCGATCTATGTGAGTTTCTAGATCATTCTTGTGTTATCTCAACTAAAACTGGTTAATTAACCATATTTCTCAAGTTTAGACTTGGAAAAAATTTAAAAATCGATTAATAAACTAATTAAGACACTTCTATGAGGAATTTCCATAAACGATTTCTGGGTTTTGGGGATCTCATGTATTTTAGCCTCTCCACCAAATTTTGTGGCTAGAACACACCTAATGCTACAAAAACTAACATCAATGAGTTTCCTTTTTTAAAGGAGACAATGCTTTTAGCATTGAGATGCATGTCAAGAATTTCAACCTTTGTATGAGCAAATATATGGATGAGGATTTTCGTTCTCACCTTGGGCAGAGATGCTATGGATTGGTTATTGGAGTTCCCTGATAAAATATTTGACTCTTTACAGTCAATTACTGTTGCCTTTAAAGATAAAGAAAAAGTCAAAGAAAAAGCTGAAGAAATAGAGATTAAAAGGTATGTGAATGATTTCATCAAGGAATTGACTCAAATGATTAAGGATACGCAACTCAAAAAACGTCAACTCATTAAGAACATGAAAGCAAATCATGAGAAGGGAATCAGGGCCATGCAAAAAAGGTTGCAAGTCATGGAAATTAATCACTCTAGTAAGATGACCACCATGCAGAATCATTTGACAAAAGCCATCGAACTAAATCAAGAGAAATTAATGATGAATAATGGAAAACAAGTTAACAACTATGGAATTTTCTCATTATAATCAAATGACCACTTTTTAGAACACGATAGCTGCCATGGAGGTTAATCACACACAACAAATGAAAACTATGGAAGCTAATCAAAACACTCTTCAGAATAGGTTGGAAGAAATGGAAAGATCACAAGTACAGGGATTTCAACATAGATCATATGACGAATGTAAAAGGAACAAGGAACTTTCCACCTATCGTAATCCTCCCAATCTGCTGAAAGAAACTTCATCTTATTATGAGGAAGTCGTTAATTCGATTGAAAACTGTCTAAAGAAAGGAAACCCAGGTAAGAAGGAAACTGATGGGAGTCAAATTCATGATTGCAGGATTAATCCATCATCCTTGACAGAGCAGGGTCAGGAAAAGAGAAGAGCATGTCACAAAAGTCTTGGATGCTCCAGATTTTCCGAATGAAAGTTTTCCAGATCAAGGAGAAATTTGTACTATGATCGCATCATCATCAATGTCACAGCCTGCCAAAAATAAAAATAAAAAGCAGAAAAGAAAAAGGAAGAAGTTTCATGCATTTGATGGTCAAGAACAACATGATATTTGGATAAGTCAAAGTCCTAGCATCTTTAGAATCCAGTACGACACATCTGAGAAACAACCTATGTATCTGCCAAAAAACGGCAAGTTGTCAGTATGATATTTATTGTGGGGGGGAAAGTAGCAAAAATCCTTCGACATGCTGAAAGAGAAGATCAACACAACACCAGTGCTAGCCTTACCAGACCTTCAGCAGCCTTTTGAGATTGAAACAAATGCCAATGGATATGCCATGGGCACTGTATTGATGCAGCAAAGGAAGCATGTATGTTACCATTTAGAGACTGTTAAAATTGGCAACTAGGGCCACAATTCATATGGGTCATCTTATTCATGGCTGATAATATGTTCACTAGATTCCTCTCGTCGAGAGGTGTAGGATTGATCTAAATATCATCCGATTCCGATAAGTATTCATGGAGATATGAATTTATTTTGATTATGGAATTATTATCAAGCCGACCTACAACTCATGTAGGCTCAGAAGCCCAACAGTTGCATCTATTCAAACATCAATAGTTGTGTATAAATACAGGATGAATTTTCCTCATTTGCACTCACTCATCTCATCACATCTCTCTCTCTCTACTGGGCAGAAAAGAGTCTCTTCTCTACTACGCAGAAAAGGGTCTCTCTCTCACACATGTGAAGCTGGAAGCTATTGAAACTAAAGCTGCAACTGCAGATCCAAACTTTAACAAGTGTGGACCATCAAACCTCCTCTTCCGATCTGCACTGTAGGTTCATCTGAACCTTCTCTGAAGGGCTGCAACTTTTGGTGGTGGAATCAAGTCGATCCGACAAACGGTTTGCGAGATATCCACTGCCCTAGTTTGAATGAAGCTGCTGAAACTGAAGTTGCAACTGCAGAAGTGAAGTTTGACCTGCGTGGACTAGAAGATCTCCTCATCTGATCTACGCTGTAGGTTCATCTGAACCTCCTCTGAAGGCTACAACTTTTGGTGGTGGAATCAAGTCGATCCGACGGACGGTTTGCGAGATATTGACTGCCCTAGTTTGAAGGAAGCTACTGAAATTGATGCTGCAACTACAAAAGTGAAGTTTGACCTGCGTGGACCAGAAGATCTCCTCATTTGAACTACGTTGTAGGTTCATCTAAACCTCCTTTAAAGGCTGCAACGTTTGGTGGTGGAATCAAGCCGATCCGACGATCGATTTGTGAGATATCATCTGCCCTAGTTTTGATGACGAAGTTGCTAATGTTGATGCTACTGATCTAGGGTTTGCTACTGTTGATTAAATCAGATTTATTGTACTATTTCTATCTGCTGAATTATTGAAGATAAAAGAAGAATTGATCAAAGGGTTTCCCCACACATTGTGGGGTTTATCCCTGGCTAGTCGCCACATCTTGTGTTTCTTGCCTTGGCTTGTTTTCTGTTGATCGTTTAATGTTCTATCTGCACTTTACTTATGCACATGTGATTGCTAATCTATGAATAATAATAAGAAAGAAAAGTAAATTGCTCTAAGCATTGAACATACCATAACTTAGCATGGTATCGGAGCTGAGGTGAAGACAAAGCCCGAGCAAGAGCAAGAACAATTACCAAAGAGAAGATCAGCAAGGCTATCCTAAAAGAACTATGGGATCCTCAATACTCTTTCCTGCCGAAGACAAGCTCCGTGAGAAAGCTGACTATCACGGATGGAAGATGTCTATCGATCTAACCCTAGAAGATCAAGGAGTGTTGGACCATGTACAAATGCATCTGCTGCTGCCTAGAACAAATGGAAAAATGGAAAAGTCAAAACAAAGAAAATCATCCAGGACTCTATCGACAAGCGCTTGGTGGCCTACATCTCCGACCTGAACACCTCCAAGGAAATCTACGATAGACCGGTGAGTTTATTTAAAGTTAATGATGCAAATCAAGTTTTGTTTCTTACAAATATGCTGAAGGAAATTAAGAAGGGTAAGGATGAGAGTATGCAAGCATACTTCTTAAGAATCACTGAGATGAGGAACAATCTCCTATCTATTGGGAAGACTACTACTGATAGGGAAATGGCACTCATGACTCTTGGAGGATTACCATCCGAATGGTACGTGTTCAGGACTACTCTTCTGAACAATAATGTAATCCTTGGTTTTGAGGAACTAATGGCTAGATGCATTCAAGAAGAAACAAGGATAGAAGAGCAAGAAATGCCCATACCTAAAGGTCCTCCTACTACCTTTTGTTCTCATGCTAAGAACAGAAATAATTCTGGGACTAAATAAAAAAGAAAGGTTGAATCTAAGGGTGGAAGAAAAGGACGATGTTACATCTATGATAAAGAAGGTCACTATGCAAGGGAGTGCCCTGATAGAAAGGACTCACACCGAGACGATGATCAAAATCCCTCTCATGGTAATCAAAGGAATGGAAAATCTAATAGCAGAGGTAAGAGGAGTGCTGGGAATCAAGAAGGCTAGAAATTCCAGGATGTATTAAATGCACTTGACCTCAAAAAGAACTTCGTGTCCATCTCGGCAATGGAAGACAAAGGCTACAAGGTAACCTTCAACGATGGCAAGGTACGTATATGGAAAAATAACATTAAAGATGCCTTTACTCTTGGGTTTTGTGTTGATTCATTATATCAGGTTGATGGAAGTCCGCTAGATGTCATGTCTTATGACACATCTCTTCAGTCCGAACTTTGGCATCGGAGGTTTGCCCACCTTCATTATAAAGCTCTACCTGATGTAAGACAAATGGTGACAAGGATGCTCAAATTCCGAGTAGAGAAAGAAGGTGTATGTGTTGAAGGAAAGCTCAAAAGGGGACCATTCCCCTCAAGCCAAAGCAAGACCTCCGATATATTATAGTTAGTTCACTCAAGCATACCTGAGGCTGGCATTAAGAGGGAGACTACTACTCCACATACTCCTGAGTAGAATGGTGTGGCAAAAAGGAAGAATTGTACAATTGTGAAAGCTATCCAGAGACTTTCGAAGTTTCTATGGGTAGATGATGTAACAATGCCTGATGTGGAGGAACCCATATCCACCTGAGCCTTCCTCTTCTAGGAAGAGGCCTTCATGGCTTAGGGGGATACATGATGATGCTGAAGGACATGTTGTACCCCGAGGAACCTTCCATGAAAGTAAGAAACCTAACAGGTATCAGGGATACCTAACCATCATGAGCATGATCATACAAAATGAGCCTTCATCATTCTCAGATGCCGTTAAGCATCAAATATGGAAGGATGCTATGACCGAAGAACATGAGTTTATTATGAAGAATGATGTCTGGGAAGTAGTTCCCAGACCCCCGGACGAGAAATTTGTCACTTCTAAATGGCTTTACAAGATAAAGCAAGCAGAAGATGGAAGTAGGGAAAAGTATAAGGCTCGTTTTGTTGCTTATGGCTTCTCCCAGAAGGAAGGTATAGACTATGATGTGATATTTGCACCTATTGCCAGATATATGACCATCCGCTTGATCATAGCCCTTGTGGCTTCACAAGGATGGAACCTACATCAGATGGATGTCAAGACCGTGTTCTTGCACGGTTCGATCAAAGAAGAGGTCTATGTGGAGCAACTCGAAGGATTTGAGATTTATGATTGAAAATCTCATGTACGCAGGTTGAAGAAGGCTCTCTATGGGCTGAAGCAAGCACCCCGAGCATGGTATGAGAGGATCGATAGCTATTTCATGAAGCTGGGATTCACTAGGAGTGAAATCGATCCTAACCTTTACCTTAAGGTTGAAGATGACAAGCCTCTCATATTGGTGTTGTATGTGGATGACCTCTTTCTAACAGATGCAAACCCTCTCATTCACAAATGTAAGAGGGAGTTGGCTTCTGAATTTGAAATGAAGGACTGTTAAGATTCGGTATGTTCTATGCTAGAGCAATTTATTTAAATTTTCACAGTTATCAATCACATCAACATTAAGATAAACTGCAGATAGAACATAAATATAAAACGCAGAAGACAAGCCAAGACAAGAGGACACAAGATGTGGCGTGAGCCAGGGACAAACCCCACAATGTGTGGGGAAACCCTTTGATCAAATCTTCTTTTATCTTCAAAGTTCAGCAGAGAAAGAGAGAGAGAGAGTACATTTACAACAGAAGTCAAGACTTTGACTTATGTAGATCTAGCATAGATCATTTCGTATAATGATGAGATCAGTTGAAGACATTCTGCTTCAACTGATTCTGCAAGGTGACTCCTTCACCTATCATCGTTCTGCATCTCGTCCATTTGCTGCACCTGATTGTGTAGCGCCATCATGCTGTATCATGTTAAATCACGCTGCCCATATATCATGTATCGTTGTGCTGCCCATGATGCTGCTCCCCATGCTCCATGTATCATTGTGCTGCCCATCCACAATATCTCATACATCATGTTGCTGCCCAAGACTGTGTTATATATATGTGTCCAGATCACACAACGTTCTTATCTCTATGCCACAGAAGTTTATATACCTAGGAAATATCACTTTTTGAACACTGTATATAATCCCTGATGATCCATTATCTGTCTATATACAGCTGTTGTCCAATAGCATATATATTTGCATTCCAATATCTGTCTGCTTATAGTTGCGTTCATATATGACTGCGTTCAAAAAACATCATGACTACGTTTATGAACAGCGTATATATATACCTGCGGGTTGCTATGTTGCTACGTGCCATGCTGCGTTCCATTGACCGTGAACATATATATATATAATATAATATATATAATATATATATATATATATAGAATGTATAACATGAACAACGTTGAATGCGTGTTAATGACGTTCTAGTCATCACGTTGACTGTCCATGAACTGCTAGTAATCCATGTGACAACGGATCCGAAGTTATGGCATGATCAGCGTTCCATATATAATACAAACTGAGGGCTTCATACCTTGGATGTAGCGTTCCATATATAACTGCGATTCAAACTGTGGGTTCCATATATGATTTACGCTGCCAGATCCGCATACATCGAGAGCATCAACAATTCTGCGTGCCATGTCTGCACCATACCCTGTGTATGAGTCTTTTATATATTTCCACCTGCTCCGGCGTATCATGACTACATTGATGCGTCTAAATGCCTCCACGAGCAGTGTTATTATGACTGCGTTGATGTGAGTATATGCCTCCATGAGCAGCGTATATATAACTGCGTTGATGTGCGTATAGTTGCAGCGAATATTATTGCCTATGTATTATATCATTGCCTGTGTCCTGATTATGAACATTGTGTAGATATTACCACTTCATCACTTCGGCTCATTACCAGCGTATATATATATATATATACATGAGCAGCGTATAGTGTATATGGTTTCCCAGGTGTCAACGTATAGGGTTTCACCATGTATCAGATATCCTGAACAACGTATCTGGTTTCCTCTAACAGCATATAGAGATTCATCATTTGCCAGCAAATAGATGTGTTCTTGTCCTGCGTAGGATTAGGGCATCATTTTGTAGCTAGGGCATCATCCTCTTTGGTATCTCTCCTTCTCCAAAAACCCAAGACATGGAGAGGAGATCCCTAAAGAGTGTGTTGAGCTAATGACTCCAAACCCTCTCTTATTTATACTTAAGGCGGATGATTGAATAGACATGACGTTTGGGCTTCTAGAGCCTACATAAGAGCTGGTCGGCTTGATAATAATTATATAAACAAAATAAAT